>VHZZ01001208.1:116337-134233 GCA_009801015.1 Silene noctiflora | reverse complement strand
TGCATTAAACTACGTCAAATAAATCACACTAATGATTTAATGAATAATTCAAAGACAAAATCTTGCATCAAAATTTAGCAATTTTCGTTTATTTAGCAACCTTGTTTGATTTAGCAATCTAGCCTCTAATCGGGTTTTATATTTTGGTTCCCAGGTCTTATTCATCAATGAGCTGAATTTAACTAAGAACGAAAGAAAGATCAAGGTTCACGTTTCAAGATTATGGAAAGTTTTAAACTTTAGAAATAATAATAGTTTAATATGTCTCAATATCCTTCTTATTCCATGTCCTAAGCAATATAGGGTGTCTAAAGAGGGTTTTGTACTCAGATGTACGTGCTCGATAGATTATGATTCAGTAATACTTATTATATATGAGAGTAATGAGTTGGTTTTACTGTGTAAGACAACCTCTTTATAAAACACATGTATTTATTAATAACAATAAGTGAATAATTCTCTTACATAAAAGGAACCGTCATACATATGAAATTGTCTTAAGTGGAAAGTACTCCATAGTTAAACAACTGAAAGTCGAGATATGCATATATATACTATAGACATGTTTGGAATCAATCATGTATATGTTGTTTATAATTATATTATTGCAATAACTCGACCTTTTAGTCAAGTGATTATAACCAAGTGTTTATAAAATAACTTGCATAAGATAAAGTGTAGAAATAAAAATAAAAATTATTTTCTCCGTCTCGATTAATAGTAGTTATCTATTGTTTTTGGTACAAAGATCAAGAGAAGGAAAATGAGTGAATTTTAACCACACAAAACTATATCCCTACATGCATGCATATGAAAGGTGGTTCACGAAAAACTTCCAAAAAAGGAAATAGATAAATATTAATTGATATACCCAAAAATAAAAATTAAATAACTATTGACTGGGATTGAGAGAGTATCATAACACTTGAACAATGATAGTATGTTATTTTTAAACTGAGAGCCATGGGTTAAAAGTGCCTGATTTATTGAGTTAATTCGAAGCTTAAGGATAACATCGTGAATGCAAACTACAGTATAACAAACGTACTCATCTTAAATAATGCATATCAATTGTTTTTAAGAATTCTGATGGAATTTTGAAAAATTGAAATAAAACCTTAAGGTATTAGAAGTTTGCTAATATTCCGTATGTAAATAACAATATGTTACTTGATGCTGGGATAAAATAAGACAAAGTCATATCTTACATAAGATTTTAGATGGAATAGTACGAGTATCAAACTTAGAATTCATTATAGGTAGTGAGGTATAGTAAAGCCAAAATCAAGCTATTTGAATTTTGAATATATAAGCTCAGTTTTTTAGACTCTATATTTATGAACTGAACTAAAATGAATTTATATGAATTAAATTAAATTGAAGTAAACTCGTCATAAGTGCTAATGAAATAGTCATATATTAATTTGAATACACCTGCCAGTCTGTCATGCTACAATTCATTGTTTGTACTTAAGTATTTTTACTATCCATCTTTAGCACTCATGTGACAAATTAAATTTATTATGTTACAATTGAAATTAAAATGAAATTTATCATTTTGTATTAGTAAGATGGGTTTGTATTTACAGGAATGCAACAACGGGACTATGGGTAACAACTGAAGTTTATCAACTTAAAGAGATGGGTTTGTATTTACACCGTCACCAAGCACCCTATTAACTTCCAGACCGAGCAAGCCAGCCCTGAAATAAGCCAAATCATACCTCAATTTTCAGCATTTAAGCTGCTAGCAATGAACTACTGATCAACATAAAATCCGAACACTAAATCCGAAAACTTATTCAAAGTCCTAAATTTGTCACGTAATTCACCGGTTCCCTGCCTTCCTATTCTTACCCAATTCTTCGACCCCTCTTCCCCATTACTACCTACACTCTTAAATGATTTGGGGGTAATTGAATGAATTGGGCGAAAATGGCGACAGAAATTAGGGTTTTGATCATGTTGATTGTAGATGATTAAAGAGTTTAATGAAGGGCGAAGAAGTTTGAATTTGGATGAATTAAGGAGGGAAGTTTGTGAACGAAGTAGAGGAATTGCTGCCATTTCTGAAACTTAAATGTGAGAGAAATTAGGAATTAGGGTTTAGGGTTTTGACAATTCAATTGTAAGATCGCGCGACTACGAGGAAGTAAAGCAATCGTTATCATGAATAAACCACATTTTTAGAACTGCTACTAAGGTAAAAAATTACTGCATTTCTTAGCATTAAAAGCCTATCAATTTTATATTAATTAATCAGCTTTTACACTGTTATATTTATCAATTTTACATTTATCTTATGAGGTATCGTTATATGTGATCATCATTAGTTCATGTTTCCTTGAACTTCAAATCTTCAATCATATAACACGATAATTGTTCTTTGTTCTTATTGGTCAGTTGAATTGTAGTGACGGATCTAGAAAATTTTATTTTGACGTCCATTCATATAATTTGTCAAACTATTATTATGCATGACTGTATGAAGTATATATTTTAAACATAAAAAGTAGACAAAACCTAAAAAAGTTTGGTTTTCGATGTCAGCGGACTCCGTACCATATAGGTATGTCCGTAAATGCCTGGCATTGTTATGAGGTCTGAACTATCACTGTTTAGATAATTCTCCTATGTACAAGTATTGGGTTGAAATCCAGATCTTCGCTGCTGTCGTGATCGTTAACTATAGGAGAACAGTCAAAGACAAAGTTTGAAGTTGAACATTTCCTTGCTTTTTAAAAGTCTAAGATTGCTAACAATTTGGAAGCCCTTGCTTTTTATGCTGACATTCCTTGCCCTGTTGAAAATTCCGTAGAAGTTGATCAAGTCCGAGTTTATGGTCATGTCTGAAACGTACTATAGCATTAATTTCAGCATCGAGATTCATCGTAAATGATTTAAGTAGTTGATCAAGACAGTCTTAGCTATGCATTTGTTGACTTTTCTAGCTGAGTATGAGACTCTTGCTATAAAAACATATGTGGCTGATTAAGTAATGAAACATAATTAACATCTGCCTTAAGTTTATGGGTGCGTGTTCAGCGAACAACTTTTTACGCATCTGAAGGACATGACGGGGAGTACAGTGTTGTTTTAAACTTTTATTAGCACTTCTGTAAACTATATGGGCAAGATGGTCACAGCTTTATGTGGTTTGCTGATGATTACACCGTCTGTCTTGTCTTTGATGTTCATGACCTCCGCAGCTCTGGACATCATATCTCCAACACAGTCCCTTCGTGATGGAGATACCTTAGTTTCTTTAGGCGGAAATTTTGAGCTTGGGTTTTTCAGTCCTGGAAGTAGCACCGGAAGATATGTGGGAATTTGGTTCAGTAATGTCTCTGCAAAAACTGTTGTTTGGGTTGCAAACCGAGAAATTCCGCTTCTTGATTCATCTGGTGTTCTTCAGATTGCCAACAAGTCTGTTCTTATACTTGCCAGTGGAAAAGGGGATATTCTTTGGTCTACTAATTCATCAAGATCAGTACAAAAACCAATTGCGCAACTTTTGGACTCAGGAAACCTTGTCATTAGAGATGAGAATGACGAAAACCCTGATAATTTCTTGTGGCAAAGTTTTGATTATCCCTGTGATACAGAGTTACCAGGAATGAAGTTGGGTAAAGACCTTGTCACTGGGTTCGAGAGGTTTTTGACTTCTTGGAAGAGTAGTGATGATCCTTCTCCCGGCAGTTATATGTATCGAATTGATCTCCATGGATACCCGCAACCTTTCCTGTATAAAGATTCCGTGGTACAGTTTAGAGAAGGTCCCTGGAATGGGATATGGTTTTCCGGAACTGCTCAATCACCAGATGCAGTTCCGGAAACGTACAAGTTTATATTCAATGAAAAGGAGATTTCCTATAGCTATGAGCTTGTTAACACCTCTGCCATAACTTATAGATATTTGTACCCCTATGGAATTCTTCAACGCCTTGAATGGAGTAATATTACCCAAGGGTGGTCTACCCTTTTTACGAAACCAAACGACAAGTGTGACACATACGGGATCTGTGGTGCATATGCAACCTGTAATGTTGCAGATTCACCTCAGTGTCAATGCATGAAAGGATTTGTCCCAAAATCACCAGAAGATTGGAATGCCGGATCTTGGGCAGGTGGGTGTGTTCGGGGTGAAACATTGAACTGCAGCATTCATAATGGGTTTTTTAAGATCCCTAATGTTAAAGTTCCTGACACTAGAAACTCCTGGTATAACACAACCTTGACCCTTGATGAATGTAATGAGAAATGCCTGCATAACTGTTCCTGTATCGCGTATGCTAATTTAGACGTTACAAGTGGTGGGATTGGGTGTTTGTTGTGGTTTGATCCTCTGATCGATGTGAAAGTCCTTTCTGGATCCGGACAAAATCTCTACTTAAGGGCGACTTCTTCTTCATCAGGTAAGAATACAAAGAACCTCTTGCGTTTTCAATTACTTATGAAGTTGTTGAACTTGTAGTCTTATTTCTTAAACTTGTATGTAAATGTAGTGAATCTAAATGAATGGATTGAGTATCAATTTCGCTGCTTAGAATGAAGAATACATGCATAGATCTTTGTATCTGTGTTTTTGTATGTTTTGGCATTTACCAGCAAGCTCCCCATTTTTCGGCATAATTAGGTGACAAGAAACTGCGAGTTTGGATTGCAGTTAGCGTCTCTTTGGTAGTTGTGACATTCCTTTGTGGAGGCATAGCTTTGATTGTATGGAAAAGGTGGAAACGGAGGCCTAATAGGGAAGGTATGAACGGAGAAGAAAAAATTGATAATAGTAACTGCACAAGAGGAAATTCGGAGCTGCCAGTATATACCTTCGATGTGATAGCTCACTCTACTAATTTTTTCTCACATCAAAACAAGCTTGGAGAGGGTGGCTTTGGACCTGTATACAAGGTTTGCGTTTGAATAACTTGCCCAAGTACATCATTTTATATTTACCTGACTAAATCACCTGTAACTGATATAAGCGGAAGTATAATTCAGAATGCTCTTATTACGCTGTACTTTGAGCATTTTAATCGGATTTCTCCATTTTAACTGTTGAGTAAAGATGTAAACTTGTGTTTGTAGAAATGTTGTAAATTTGCGTGTGGGTTGCTAACAATTTGTAGGGTGTTCTGAGTGATGGAAGAGAGGTAGCAGTGAAAAGGCTTTCGCATGATTCAAGACAAGGGTTGTATGAATTCAAGAATGAGGTTTTTTTTATTGCAAAGCTTCAACACAGGAATCTTGTAAAGCTTATGGGATATTGCATCGAAGCAGACGAACGAATGCTGATCTATGAGTACATGCGCAACAAGAGCTTGGATTACTTTATTTTCGGTATGTTTTTAAATTCATCCCTACCGCTAACTTTTTAATGGTAGTCTATTTCCGTGATTACTGATAAAGTGCACTGGTGATACAAGAAATGTAATTCAATGTCAGAAGGAAGGAACGTTAGATGAATCACGGCATCATTCGACAGTTTGTGCTTCTTATTTGAGCTCATTCTATCACAGCGTTTGCTTAAAATGTACTCCGTTTATCAAACGCTATAATTTAAGTATATCAGGAATTATTAAGAGAGTATCATAGCGTGTTCAAATTGAATTAAGTAATCTTGCTCACAAAAAAACATGCTTCTATAACAATTTTCTCCAGAGGTTGCATGCAGAACTAATTTATTTTTAAACAAATAAATTTAAACTACTCTAGCTTCTGGTCCTTTTTCTTGTGGGAGGCTTAACAGTTTGGGTACTGCAGATTGGTATTTACATTCAGATTCTGCGTTACACACCGCTGCAATTTCCATATAACTGAGGCGTATTGTGCAGAATTTAATACAGTATAGTTTTGAAGCAGAGGCTTACATTTACAGAACTTGCAGATCAATCAAGCAGCGAGTTACTGGATTGGCCGAAGCGTTTAGACATCATTAATGGAATCACTCGTGGGCTTGTGTATCTTCATCAAGATTCTAGGTTGAGAATTGTTCACCGAGATCTCAAGGCCAGTAATATATTGCTAGATTCTGAGATGAACCCCAAAATTTCAGATTTTGGGTTGGCTAGAACATTTGATGGGGTAGAAGATGAGGCAAGGACAAAGCGAGTCGTAGGAACATAGTAATAATTTCATCTCATTCTTGTAATTGTTTATGGGCTCCGTTTCTACGACCTAATGTCTTGTTCATCATCTGCAGTGGTTACATGCCTCCAGAGTATACTATTGATGGTCTATTCTCAGTGAAGTCTGATGTGTACAGCTTCGGAGTTTTGGTACTAGAAATTGTTAGCGGCCAAAGAAATAGAGGATTTAACCATCACGATCACCATCACAACCTTCTTGGACATGTAAGGCCTTTTTTCCTTTTGATTCAAGTCTCTTTTTTTTCTTGGCAACTGTTTTGATACAAGTCATATTAGCAGGTTCTGATGCAATTGTTTAATTCGGAATTGCAACCTATCAATCCTTTGATCGAAAAATTGCATTATGTCTTCTTCCCTAACTACCGGACATCCTAATTATCCTACCTGAAAAAAGTTTCTGATTCTGCGTTTCCTTCATTTTCTCGGGTTTTTGGTATCAGAGTCATAGTTCTCTCATATTTTGCATTGGACATGTGAGTCCTGTGAGTTGGTAACATTTTCACTATTTCTGAGTTCCGGACACCATAGATTCGTAATCCTTCATTGTTTCCATTTCCAAATTGACCAAAGAATAAAGCAAAATGGCTTACTAAACTAGATGCAATGCTTGGCACAGTTTTCATTTGTCAGCTGCCTCTCTGTGCTCTTAGCATTTGAGTAAGACTGCAAACATGAGATTCTAGCCAGTTGTGAGAGCTCTTAAGGTGCTGTGTTAGTGTTCAATCCTATGAATTGGTGACATTATGTTCGACAAGGGTAAGGCAGCATACACTAGACCCCTTGCCCCACGGTATATGATGGGTGAGAACTTCTGATCCCCGTGGGTAGTGTTGGTGATTCGCGTCCATTAACTATAATCGACACTGCTCATACAATATGTGCAATGATGCATTTGATATGCAATACATGAGCACTCCACAAATCTTACTACCTGGTATATTGTTTTTCCTCAGGCATGGATTCTTTTCAAAGAAGGTGAAGCATACGATGTGGTCGATCCATTAATAAGGAATGCATCCTATGCGCCTGAAATGCAGAGAGCAGTTCACATTGGACTGCTATGTGTTCAGCAACATCCAGAAGAGAGGCCTAGCATACCACAAGTTGCTGTCATGCTAAGTAGTGATTGCGAATTGCCTGAACCTAAAGAACCCGGCTTTTACTCCGGAAGGAATGTTGTGCCAAGAGAGGTAGATTCAAGTAAAACCAATACAATGAGTTCAAATAATGAAATTACTATTACATCACTAGATCCCAGATAGGCCATATATGATTCAATGTGAGATCAAGCCTTGGACAGAATTATATAAATCTTTCTTTTCTACTTTTCTTAATGATTCAAAATAATACGGAGTATATTACTTTGTCTCGTTCAATGAAATCATACCATTTTATTTACTCCGTATATAATACCAGTGAATGGTAGGGAGTACGTGTTTTTGTTTCACTACAGACTCATTTTATGTTTGAGACAAAAAATTGTAATTTTATGTGCCGATATCATTTGTCAAATTATATTGTCGTTAATTTTTATATTTTTTTTTGAAGAATTGTTGTTAAGTTAAAGAAATGACCCAATTTATTAAGGTTTTAGTCATCAAATATATGAATATGTTACCGAAAAATGGGTGGTGACTGGTGAGTGAATCTTACTAATCTTAATAATCCGAATGAGGAAAGATTCTAGTCATGATTCTCTCATTTTGATTCTTAATGTACTCCTTACTCCTTAGACACTCATTAAAAAAATCCGGTGATTGTTGTAAAAAAACTCCGGTGATTGGAATTAATGACCCATTAGTTTGAAAGGGAACAGAAATTGAAAAACCCATTTACACAACCTCTTGTCTAAGGCAGTCTTATACAAAAATTTGTACCAAGAAATATAGAACGTCATGTTGACTCGCTGAAAACGAACAAATTAACAATTTATATACCACACTAAGTACCAATAAACTAAAATAAGCAAAGTGGTAAGAAGGGGATCGAACCCAAGGGAAGGAGATTTGATAATGCAACAAATGAGTAATTAGAACAATTGCAACAAATAACAAAACAATTATGCAATTAAAAAGGGGGGTTTTGGTTTGGTTTGGTAATAGCAATTTAAACAAGTGTAAAGAGCAAGTAACAAGCAAGCAAGTATAAGATGAAAATTTATCAATTTAAAGAGAAACTTAACCCAATCCCATTCAACATCTATTGGTTGATCTTTGACACAATCAATCCCCAAATTATCGATTATTACCCTATTTTGGAGGCAATCCTCCTAAGTCTTCTTAAATATGGCTAATGACAAGAAAATCACAATTAATCATCTACCCAACTTATTAACCCACCAAATTTTTGCATACATTGGTTAAATTATAACAAGAAGATATAGTATGAAAGACTAATTAGGGGCAATTAAACACAATGAACACAATTAATGCTTAATCACAAGTTAATCTCTCTCTTGTGAAATAATTAGGAGGAAATCACACTCACTAATTATTTCCCAAGTTGATGCTAAGATGAAATTACAAGGAAATCACATTTAATAATTCCAACTTCAAATAAATTAAGGAACTTGATAAGACTAAGCAACAAGAAAATCACACTTAATTACTTTAATCAAACAAGATTTCCATAATCCAACAACATAAACATGAGAGATTAACAATAATAAAGATAATTAGGGAAAGATTGGAGTGTCTTACAACCAAAGATTATACTTTGGGTTGGATTAAGAGAGAATTAGCTCTCCATAAGTAGATCTAAAACCCAATTCAAGATGATAATTATCCAAAATTACAGATCTAAAACCCAATTCAAGATAATAATTATCCAAAATTACACAATTAATTGTTCAAAGATGATAATATTATTCAAAAAGATAATGGAAACCTAATGAAAACCATCTATTTATAGTCCTACTCTATAGGTAATTAAAAGGGTTCAAGATGACACAAGCCCGTAATAAGCAACGGAGTTTCCCTAGAAACCCGCACGGTGCGGATTTTCTGGCCCTGAAATCCGCACGGTGCGGTTTTGGTGCTGGATGTGTTTCTTCAATTTCCACTTTGTTCCTTCCTTTGCATGGCTTCTTGCCTAGTTTTTTGGTGCTTGGTCTGGCTTTCCTTGAGAGCATCCACATTGAAGAGGATTGACCATAGATGAAAGAGAGTGCTAAGAGGATGTCCTCTTCAATGTGGCAACATCCTCTTTGCATCCTTTTTGAAGAGGAAGAGAAGACATCCTCTATTTGTCTTGGCCCAAGTGCCATACAAGAGAGAAAATGGGTGGTGGGGACTACTTAAAAGGTGAAAAAAGAGAGGAAGGGAGGATCCTATTTTATGTGGAGAAAAAGAGAGAAAGAGGATGAAGAAATTGAGAATTGGGTAGAGAAAAGAGAAAATAATGTGGCCAAATGAGAAAATTAGAAAAAATCAAAGAGAGGAAGAGGTCATCTCTTCGATGTGGATGCTCTGAGACTTCTCTTGTCCTCTACCACATCTCAAAGCTTCCTCAAAAACCTTGATTAAGAAGTTATGCTCGGAATTGGCAAAAGTGGCATAAATTGCACCAAAACCGCTTCTAAATGTTGGCTTAGGATCACAAAATGCCCGAATTAGGAGTAGAAATAAGAGCTTATCACATACCAAATGACATTCTTGGACATAAGAACCTCCATTTGGAATGGCATATTTTTTTTAAGCAACCACGCGAAATAGTGGCTGCTGTATTGTTCCCAGCCCTGAACATTCTGATATTACGTAGACCTTATTTCGACAATTAAGATGATATTCGCAATTTGTGTACCAGTTTGAAGAAAGAATCCATGATGAGTTAGTAGACCCACACAGGCATGATTAATGGACAGTTTCAGTAATTGGAAAAACCAAGTACTTAGGTTGATTACGCAGTCATTAGTTCATTACGCCTTTCCTTCAAGGACTTGAGAATTGTTATTATATCAATAGTTGGTAGTTTTGTGTGTGATCATTCATTGAATTAAGTGATGTTTTATGGCATTTTTCCGAGTGAGAGTACGATGTTTGAGTATCGGGTTGAAATCCAGATCGTTACTGTTTTCATGATTGTCAAACGGATGAGACGACGATGTTTGAACTTGAACATTTCCTTATTTCATAAAAGTCCAAGATGGCTAACAATTTTGCAAGTGCTCTGCCTTAGACTGTTAACTTAGTTCAACAACAACATATATTATGCTGACCTTTCCTACCTTGCTGAATATTCCATACGGTCATGTACTCATGTCTGAAAATAACGACGGAGTACAACATTAATTTCAACATCAGAATATTGAAGTAGTTGAGCGAGACAGACTTAGCTATGCCTTTCCTGACTTTTCTCTGTGGGTGTTAGACTCTTGGTTTAAAAACAGATGTATCTGATTAAGTTGGGTGTAACATAAACATCTGTCTCCGGTTTACAGACGCATAAGCGTAAAACCTTTGTCGCATTTTATGGACATGATCCTAAATTTAGTGCTTTAGTGGAACCTGTATAACCACATCTTCATACTATTTGTGCAAGATGGTCACAGCTTTATATGGTTTGCTGACTATTATGTTGTCTTTCATGTCTATGATGTTCATGACCTCCTCAGCTGTGCACATACTTTCTCAAGGACAAGCCCTACGTGACGGAGACACATTAGTTTCTTCTGGTGGAAACTTTGAGCTTGGATTTTTCAATCCTGGAAGTAGCTTAAGAAAATATGTTGGAATTTGGTTTAAAAATGTCTCTGCAAAACCTGTTGTTTGGGTTGCAAACCGAGAAATTCCGCTTCTTGATTCATCTGGTGTTCTTCAGATTGCCAACAAGTCTGTTCTTATACTTGCCAGTGGAAAAGGGGATATTCTTTGGTCTACTAATTCATCAAGATCAGTACAAAAACCAATTGCGCAACTTTTGGACTCAGGAAACCTTGTCATTAGAGATGAGAATGACGAAAACCCTGATAATTTCTTGTGGCAAAGTTTTGATTATCCCTGTGATACAGAGTTACCAGGAATGAAGTTGGGTAAAGATCTTGTCACTGGGTTTGAAAGGTTTTTGACTTCATGGAAGCATAGTGACGATCCTTCTCCCGGCAGTTATACTTATCGAGTTGATCTCCATGGATATCCACAACCTTTCCTCTATAAAGATTCTGTTTTACAGTTCAGAGAAGGTCCATGGAATGGAGAATGGTTTTCTGAAGCTGCTCAATCACCAGTTGCAGTTCCGGAAACATACCAGGTTACTTTCAATGACAAGGCCATTTACTATAGCTATGAGCTTGTTAAGACGTCTGTCATAGCTTATAGATATCTGTCCCCAAATGGAACTCTGCAGTGTCTTGAATTGAGTAATCTTACCCAAGAATGGTCTACCCTTTATAAGATACCAAACGGTAAGTGCGACACATACGGGATCTGTGGTGCATATGCAACCTGTAATGCTGCAGATTCACCTCAGTGCCAGTGCATGAAAGGATTTGTGCCAAAATCACCAAAAGATTGGAATGCTGGGTATTGGGCGGATGGGTGTGTTCGTAGTAGTAACTCATTAAATTTAAGCATTCATAATGAGTTTTTGAAGATTTCTAATGCTAAAGTGCCTGATACAAGAAACTCTTGGTACAATACGACTATGACTCTTTACGAGTGCAGTCAGAAATGCTTGAGTAACAGCACATGTGTAGCTTATGCTAATTTAGATGTTACCGGCGATGGAATTGGTTGTCTGTTGTGGTTTGGTGACCTGAATGATGTGAAAGTCATCTCTGGATTTGGACAGAATCTTTACTTGCGGATGCTTTCTTCTTATCGGGGTAAGAACCTCTTGTTGATGCGTAATACAATCAATCTATTGACGATGGTCTTAGAACTTTATGTTCTTGAACTTCAATTGTTGGAAAAGGTTGTGACATTCATATTTTGGCTTCAAAATTAGGTGATTGGAAAACGCGAGTTTGGATTGCAGTTAGCGTCACTTTATCAGCTGTGACTGTGATATTCCTTTGTGGAGGCGTAGCTTTGATTAAATGGAAGAGGCGGAGGCAGAGGGTGAAAACAGAAGGTATGAGCAGAATGTTAAGACTCGTTTCCCCCACATTCTCATCTATTATCCAATATCCCACTGTTTGGGAAGCCGGAAATTTTGCTCCTTTATCTGTTTTGAGGCTTTGAGCTCTATAATTGCGTGTTTTATTTTATAGAAGGAAAGTTCAGTATTAGTAAATGCACAAAAGGACAGTGGGAGCGGCCAGTATATGCCCTCAATGTGATAGCTCATGCTACCAATGATTTCTCACATCGAAACAAGCTTGGAGAAGGTGGTTACGGACCTGTCTACAAGGTATGAATTTTAACGACTTGCACAAGTATGCGTTTTCCTTTCAAGTCTTGATAAGAACTGTGTCTAGAATATGTTAATTGCTCCCTGTAAATCTTCTTGTTGATTTTTGTCATGTATACTTATGTTTTCGGAGAAGTTGTAACTTTGCTTATATGCTTGCTAACAATTTGTAGGGTGTACTGAGTGACGGGCAAGAAATAGCAGTGAAAAGGCTTTCGAAGGAGTCAAGACAAGGGCTGGAAGAATTCAAGAATGAGATTTTATCTATTACAAAGCTTCAGCACAAGAACCTTGTAAAGCTTTTGGGATCTTGCGTCGATGCAGACGAACGAATGCTGATCTATGAGTACATGTCCAACAAAAGCTTGGACTCCTTTATCTTTGGTATGCCTCTCTAGATTCATCCGTTCAGTTTGCTTTTCATTGGAAGCTTAATAATTCGCGTAAAAGTGCAAATGTGACATAATTTAAGGAACACAATTTGAAGCAGAAGTTTACATTTACGTAATGTGGGCAGACAATCAATCTAGCAGCGAGTTACTGGATTGGCCGAAGCGCCTAGATATCATCAAGGGAATAGCTGATGGACTTGTTTATCTTCATGAAAATTCTAAGTTGAAAATCGTGCACCGAGATCTCAAGGCCAGCAATGTCTTGCTTGATTCAGAAATGAACCCCAAAATTTCAGATTTTGGGTTGGCTAAAACATTTTATGGTGTCGAAGATGAGGGAAGGACGAAGCGAGTAATAGGAACATAGTAATACTTTGATTACTTTCTTCTCATTTTTGTCAATCTTTCGTAACTTCTTTCTTAAGGCCTAATGTTCTGTTCTTATCTGTAGCGGCTACATGCCTCCAGAGTATGCTTTTGACGGATTATTCTCCGTGAAGTCTGATGTCTATAGCTTTGGAGTTTTGGTACTTGAGATTGTTAGCGGCCAAAAAAACAGAGGATTCAACCATGAAGACCACCATCACAACCTTCTTGGACATGTAAGACCCGTCTTCCTTTTGATACAACCGCGTCTTGATGTAACTGTACATTGATATGTGTACTAATAGATGGGCATGCCACAAGTCTAAACTAATGTTTTTTTTGTTTTTGCTCAGACATGGATTCTGTTCAAAGAAGGCGTACCACTCGATGTCGTTGATCCATCAATAAAGAATGCATCCCATGCCTTTGAAATGAAGAGAGCAATTCACATCGGACTGCTATGTGTTCAGCAACATCCGGACAAGAGACCAAGCATGCCACAAGTTACTGTCATGCTATGCAGTGATCGCGAATTGCCTGAACCTAAAGAACCTGGTTTTTACGTGCCAAGAGAGTTCGTTTCAATCAAGAATACAACATTTTCAAATAATGAAATGACTATATCAAACCTATATCCTAGGTAAGCCATATGTGAAAATAAAATAAAAAATTGATGTATATCAGGTGTACCACGTCATCGTACATCTTAACCAATGCTTTTATTGGCCGGGGTATAACTATTAGAGAATAATTGGAACAATTATTTCATTAGTATATTCCATATATTATGTAAATCAGTAGTCAAAGATTGTAACAAATTCTCTCCTTATTCTTAGCCTTACCTTAAGAAACTAATCTTCTATCATTAGGAAACTAATATCGTGTAACTAGTATATAATGATGTATCTCTTGCTCTTGTAAATCATCTAATTCAATATTAATTTTCTACATGGTATAAGGAGAAAGGTCTCTCCGATCCACACACAACTAATTCCCAATGTCAGGCTCCACACTTCCCAATGAAGCCGAGCCAAACAAACCCCTTGTCCTCATCAACGTGCACTCCGTCGTAAAGTTCGATGGCACCAATTACCGTCAATGGAGTCTCCAACTTGAGTCACTCCTTCAAGGTTACAGCCTCTCGTCCTTTATTGATGGCAGTACACCACCACCTAAACTACTCCATGAAAAAGACAAACCCTCTGTTCCAAATCCTGCGTACAGTACCTTGTTACCCCCCTCCTTAACCGCACCCACACTACCCAAGAAGCCTGGGATGCTCTCGCATCCACCTATGCGCGTTCATCTCGAGGCCATATCAAACAACTCCGACACAAACTCAAACACACAACCAAAGGTACCCTCTCTATCACCGACTACCTGAACAAAATCAAAGCCACTGTAGATGAACTTGCTCTACTTGGCTCTACCTTTTCCCAGGAAGACATCACGGACCACATCATTGATGGCTTGCCCTCGTCCTATCAATCCGTCATCGATGGGTTAATGCCCGTGATACCCCGATTAGTTTCTCCGAATTCCACGAGAAACTAATCCGTCAGGAACTTGTGATCCAACAAACTGAGGACTCCTAAACCGCCACCTTCCACCCAATGGCTCACCCCACCTACACCTGAACTTCCGCTGCCCCTCATCAATCCCAGTCTCGCACCCCCACCACCACCCAAAACTCCACCACACCTAACCAAAATCCCAAAAACCCGTTCCGTGGCAAGTGTTAATGGTGTCATGTTCAAGGTCACACCTTGTTCTACTGCCCTATCTTCAAGGCTCTATACCCCGACATCCGTGTCCCTCCTTATACTCGCACTCCGGCTCCTCAAACCACCCTGTCTGCCCAAGCTCACCCCACCACCCTCACACCTCAACCCGTTCCATCCCCTTGGCTTCTAGATAGCGGTGCCTCTCACCACGTCACTGCCGACCTAGCCAATCTTTCCCTCCATTATCCTTATGACGGAACTGATGAGATCGTCATTGGTGATGGTTCCGGTTTGCCTATTTCCAATGCTGGTTCAGTTTCTCTTACCTACTCCTCTAACTCCTTTTTTCGCTTAAATCATGTTTTACATGTTTCCAAAATGCACAAAAATATAAGTTCCGTTTCTCAATTTTGCGCCGATAACAATGTGCATATTAACTTCACTTCTACCTCTTTTGTTGTGAAGGCATGTGATTCCGGCGCCGAGCTCTTTACTGGACCTGCCAAGGACGGTGTTTACTATTGGCCATCGTCGTCGTCTCCGCAAGCTCACACTGTGACTGTTCACCACGCTGACCTCCATCATAGATTTGGTCATCCTCATGCTGTAGTCTTGAATCAAATTGTCTCAAATTTAAACATTAAACCTTTACCCTTGAATAATAATTGTGATACTTCTTCTATTTACAAAAGTCATAAATTACCATTTACTGTTTCGTCGCTCACTACTCAATTCCCRCTCGAAGTYGTCTTTAGYGATTTATGGACATCTCCTATCTACTCTTTCGACGACTACAAATACTATGTTATTTTCGTTGATCATTTCACGAAATTTACATGGTTATTCCCCTTAAAGARAAAATCRGACACTYATYGTATATTTCTCAATTTCAAAGCTTTTGTCGAAAAACAATTCTCTCGTCCTTTGCTTACACTATACTCCGAGAATGGAGGAGAGTTTGAAAAAATTAAAACTGACCTCGCTACAAATGGAGTCCAGCACCTCACTTCCCCACCCCACACACCTGAACATAATGGTTTTGCGGAACGACGCCATCGCCATATGTCAAGAATGAGAATAGGAATATTCCTTGTTATCTTATTGTTATCATTGTATGATATGTATCTTATTAGTTTAGGATAGAAAAGATTAGTTGCTATTTTATAGGAGGTAGAATAGGAAGGTGGATAAACTAGAAGATATGTGGTAGTGTATATATTAGCCTTGTATCAGCTTTGCTTATTCAATGAATTTACATCATTCATAATCATACGTTATTTCACATGGTATCAGACCATAAAAGATCCATAAAATTTTTCAAAAATCAAACAAACTGAAGATCATCACTATGACTGGTGATAAATTGAAAGTATGAGGGAGCGGTCCTAAGACAATTCCCATGGCATCTCCATTATACCTACATCCATCCGATAGCCCTAGTTTGAACGTCACACAAATAATCTTTGACGGCACAAACTATGATATGTGGGCTGATGCGGTGAAGAACGGATTGGATGCTAAGAATAAATTCGGTTTTATTGAGGGAACGGTAAAGAAGCCGTCAAGTAATGAAGAAGACGATGACCTAGAAGTTGTAGCATGGCGTCAATGCAATGCAATGTTACGGGCATGGCTTCGAAACGTGATAGATCCGAAGATGCATCCGAGTATCACCTTTACTCAATCAATTCAAGAAATYTGGGAAGAGTTACGCGGACGATACTCGGCGGGAAATGCTCATAGGGTTCATCAACTCAAAAGTGAATTGAATGAATGTAAACAAGGCAAGGAGATAGTAGTCGAGTATTACACTAAACTAAAGATTATTTGGGACTAGTTAGCCAAATATAGCAAAATTAAAGATTGTAATTGTGGAGCAGCGGCATCCATAGCAAAAGAAAAGGAAGAAGAAAAAGTGCATCAATTTTTGATGGGCTTAGATGCAAAGATTTATGGTCAAATCAGAACAAATTTGCTTATGGAAGATCCGTTTGCTTCGCTAAATCGAGTTTATCCCATAGTTTTAAGAGAAGAGCGTCATTCCTCTCTTACCCAAGTAAAGGAGGAGCAAATGGACGCTGCTATGGTCGTGAAGACCAATGGTGGAAGAGACAGAGGCAAATATCCAAGAGATGACGAGGATGAGTCAGACAGACCACCACCACCGCGTTGCACTTATTGTGGGAAATATTACCATACGGAGGAAAATTGYTATGATAAGCATGGATTTGAAGAGGTGAAGGCAAGAGAGCGTGGYCGTGGTCGTAGAGGYCGTGGCAGTGGAGGCCGTGGCAAAGGAAGAGGCCGCGGGCAGCACCAGGCGCACGCCATGACAGGGGCGAGCAAAACAGAAGAACAGGGGACTTCRAACATTCCATTTACTGCCGAGGAGATAGACAGGTTGAAGATCTTGTTGAAAACCAGTCCTGATGGAACCGATAAACTCCAAGGTATGAAAATAACTTTAAATTCTGAATGGTTAATCGATAGCGGAGCCTCACATCATATGACGGGAAAACGGGGATGTTTGAGAAATGTATGGGAAGAGGATTACTCCACTGTYAGCCTCCCTGATGGAAGACGTGTAGAGGCTACGGTACATGGCGAAGTTCGATTAAAAGTTGATTTCATTTTAAAAGATGTTTTGTTTGTTCCCTCGCTCACTTGCAACCTTATTTATGTCCAACAATTAATTCATGAGAACAATTGTTTAATAACTTTTTATCCGGATTATTGTGAAATGCAGGACCGGACTACGAAGACGATGATTGGACGAGGTGAGCATAGAAGAGGGGTGTATTACTATCAGCCGAATAAAGACGAGATTGCTGGACGGATGACGGCTGCTAATGAAAACAAGTTGTGGCATCGAAGGGTAGGACATCCTTCGAAGAATATTTTTTCTAGTTTTTCGAATTTG
>VHZZ01001208.1:98083-112677 GCA_009801015.1 Silene noctiflora | reverse complement strand
GTGGCTCATGGTAGAGAAGGTTTGTTTCTAAATCAAAGGTATGCATTGAGCATAATAGAGGAGACGGGAATGAAAGGTGCAAAGACGGTGTACACGCCTATTAGACAATGACACAATTTATCCTTAGCCAAAGGGTATGTTTTGAAAGACATTATGAAATATCGTCGTCTAGTAGGCAGATTGGTGTATTTGACTATCACAAGGCCGAACCTTGTCTATACGGTTCATGTATTGTCGCAGTTTGTTAATTAACCAAGGAAAGAGCATTGGGAGGCGGCCTTGAGAGTTGTGAGGTATATAAAGCAAAATCCCAGCAAAGGAATTACGATGAAAAAGGAGTCGGATTTTCGAATTAGAGGCTACTGTGATTCGGACTATGCTACTTGTCCATTGACGAGAAGGTTGATAAGTGGATATTTTATTTCACTAGGCCAGTCACCCATATAGTGGAGGGCAAAGAAACAGGTAACCGTTGCCAAATCGACGGCGGAAGTGGAGTACAGGGCCATGGCAGCAGTAACCAGCGAGTTAATATGRGTTAAGTCCTTTCTTGCTTCTTTAGGAGTGTTTCATACTAAGGAGATGGATTTATTTTGCGATAATCAAGCTGCAATTTATATAGCGAAGAATCCAGTATTTCACGATAGAACGAAACACATAGAGATAGATTGCCATTTYATTCGACAACACATTGTTTCGAAAGAAATTAAAACGTCACATGTGAGAAGCAAAGAACAAATAGCGGACATATTCACGAAGGCACTCGGAGGAGAGTTATTCGATCATTTGCAATACAAGTTGGKTCTTGGTGTTCCTAGAGCTCCAACTTGAGGGGGRGTGTCAAGAATRAGAATAGGAATATTCCTTGTTATCTWATTGTTATCATTGTATGATATGTATCTTATTAGTTTAGGATAGAAAAGATTAGTTGCTATTTTATAGGAGGTAGAATAGGAAGGTGGATAAATTAGAAGATATGTGGTAGTGTATATATTAGCCTTGTATCAGCTTTGCTTATTCAATGAATTTACATCATTCATAATCATACGTTATTTCACACCATATAGTAAAGACCGGTCTTGCGCTGTTGTCCCATGCGTCCATGCCCATTGCCTACTGGACCCTAGCCTTCCAAACAGCGACCTACCTTATCAACCGTATGCCCACATCCACYCTTGGTCACCAGTCACCCTATTCTCGCCTCTTCCAAATTTCCCCCAAGTATTACAACCTTCATAACTTTGGTAGTCTGTGTTACCCCTGGTTGCGTCCCTATGCCAACCACAAACTCGACCCCTGCTCCATTGCTTGTGTTTTTGTAGGTTATTCACCCACCCAACATGCTTACATGTGCCTTGACCCAGCTACAAATCGGATTTATGTTTCCCGTCATGTTTGTTTTGTGGAAAACAACTATCCCTTTGCTGCTCTCAGGCCTCGTCCACTCCTCTCCCCACTCCTGACTCTTGGTGTCAACTCACCATCCCTCTCCTCTCCAGCAATTCCGCTGCTACACTCCCCCCTGCCGCTCCTCCCCCTCTCCTTGCCCCCCCGAACCAGCTACTCCTCGCCCCACTCGTCCCATTACACAGGTCTATACCCGTCGCCCCCTCTACGTATATAATGATGTATCTCTTGCTCTTGTAAATCATCTAATTCAATATTAATTTTCTACAATAATCACATGAGATAAGTCGTAGTTGAAAGCGAGAATAATTGTCGTCTTAAGAAAGCATTCCAATATGAGCCCGGCTCACAAAATATATGGTGAAGTGAAATATCACAATTTATTGTTGGGTGACGATTTTGGCCGGATGTATTTTACTTATTAGAGTACACTTTTGACCAAACTACTCTACTCATTTCATTATCATTCGTTATTCTCTTAATTTCCCTCTCTTCCACCCACCACCGCAATATTCCACCTGTCGATCACTGCCCTATGTCAGCGCCATAAATCACCGCCGGCAACCATCACCGTACTGCATAGAGTACCGCCGTACGCATGTAATTTTTGTAAATAAGTTGCGTTAATTTCTCAAATTATATTAACAACTTTATTTAAAAAAAATCACATATTTTGAGAAAATAATTTATGTTGGTTCCAAGCAAAGTGTATATTGATATGATTCCGCTAAACATGTAAACGACAATATGACGTAAACCGGACAGATACAGATTACAGCCAGCCATCGTCACTACTCTTCTAGTCTTCAAAACTTAAACAATGTGGATTATTAATCGTTATATTTTACGGTTAATGTATATGCAAATACAAACATAACTTAGCAAATTAGGGTCCCAACTTTTGTTCTACCATCTAATTCATGATATGGAGGGACAATTTACGTTGTTGATTACTGACTACCAAATATATTATTATAGTCGTAATTCCATAATATGATAAAAATGAGTTTATTAAATTCTTCCCATTCAATATTTATCTTTGATTAAAATATCTTTCACAAAAGAATAAAACAACCAACTAAGACGAAGGAAGTAATCCGTATTGCATAAGTGATGATCTCACGAAAATCCATGCAATACGTAGTAGTAATCATGCACGCGCGATTGCACGGTACGCTAGCTCAAGATTATAAATACCTAGTGATACTTTCGGTGTTGGAGTCGAGCCATTATAATTTTGTTTTGAAACTATAAGGATGATTTATAATTATTAAAATGCTTTTTGATTAAAAAAAAAGTCAAAAAGAGCGGCTTAAGACTGTAAAAACCATACTTCTAAAAAAATCGAATGTAAAACCATACATTGGTTAGAAATTCGGTCCAAGGTACACAAAGTTACGAACTCTTATTTAAGATTGTCTTAAGTTAAGACGTTACTCATAGTCGATTTAAATAAAGTTAAATGAAAGGGTATTGTCCAAAGTATATTTATAAAATTATCTTAATATATCTACGACTTTTTTTTAATAAAAAGCAAATGAATCTTCAACTTTAGTTGGTCATAATGTGTATGTGCATGCTTTTAGTTGATCTAATGTGATCTTAGAACCTTAATTAACACGACATAATCTAACCACACCAATTATAACAATAACAATATAACAATATGTCAAGAAAGTAATATGGAAACAAGAATTACTTACTCCATACATGAATTTGTTTTAGGCAATGAAAAAGTGTGGAAATAAGAATTTATTTATATTATTGAAGGTTGGTGAATTAACCACTTCTTGTAACTTTGTTGATCAATACTTAAATCCAAATTCTTGTTTCAGACAGTCTTCAGTTAAGACGCATCACAATAGATTTGAATAATGTTATGAAAAAGATACGAGATACAACATTATCTACGAGGGTTTTGTTGATCTGATATCAGTATGAGTAAAGATGGCCAACAGCATGGGCTGACCCGGCCCGGCCCGACCAGCCCTTGTCCCGTTGTTTAAGGCAATTTGGCCCAGCCCGTCGATCAACTGGCCCGCCTTTGGCCTGGGTCCTAAATTTCTATCCCGACCCACCATTTTAACCCAAAAAAATTGGTAAGGTCCACCAGCCTGACCCACCCAAAACCCGCCTAAAACAGCACACGGGAGGCCTGACCCGGGTTATATCTCCCACAGCCTCACCCGACCCTCCTCACTCACGGGCTTGGTCATCAAGCCCTAACCAGAAAAGCCTGGCCCGCCCGACCTTGTCCGAACCTGGCCCGATAACACCTCTTAGTATGAGAACTCTAGAGCTTATATTCCTTCATCAAAATAATTTGTCTATTTTTAATTAAAATAGCCCTTATATGAAATACAAAGGTAAATAAATAATTGGATGATTTGCTCATATCGGTATGAGAACTTTATGGCTTATACTCCTACGTCACAATAATTCATGTATGTTTAATTAAAATACCTTTTATAAAAAATAAAATCGTAAGCAAATAATTCGAAAATATGGAGACAATGGAGTATTATTTCATTGCATATTCAGTATAGGTTTTTTGATTTTTTCAATCTTACCTACAATTGAGGTAGGTATCATGAGACCTTTATGGCTTATTCTTTGACCTATTTTTTAAATCTTGGTAGAAATTTTAATTTATTTTGGTAACCTAACTTGGAGAGTGCAAGTGAAAATTTTGATGTTATTTTGATGTATATTTATTGTTCCAACAATTCCCCTTTTCATAAGTATTATTGTAAAATTAAGTGATTATTTACCTAAAAATCCTTATTAAAATGGCTTTTATCAATCACCATTTTCTATAATAAGGACATTAAAATCTTTTGTCACATGATTTTACAATGTAATATTGTTATAATCTTCTTTAATATAAAAGATATCCTATCTTAAGGGTTAATGCAAAACCAGTTTATTATTTAATTAAAACATCTTTTTAGTGCATATTATCCGCTTTGGTTGGATTTGAGGTGGGTAGGATCACTAGGGTGGTGGTAAATAAAGCTCTCTCTTATGTGTTTTAACTGCATGTCTTCATTAAGGCTCAGACATGAGATTTCGTTCTGATTAAGCTAAAATAATCCTTTACCCGTTGATCATCTAAGTGCTCTTGGGTAAACAGTCTGTCACATAAATGTACATACACTCGTAAGTGTTTTTTTTTTTTTAGTTCAAATAAGTGCACTATATCACGGGTAAGAATTGAACTCAATTTTATGGTTGGAGTAAGAGATCTCTGATCACTTGAGCTATCTCTTGTTCTTTCACATGCTCATAAGTGTGATTAATGTGATAAGCTAGAGTGATAGACTCGTATAAAAATACTACCACATCATTCAGTGGAGCTCATATGTCTAATTTTCGCGTCTCATCTATTTATAAGATTAAAAAAAAAGGTAAAATACTCATAAAAGATAACACAATGATCCATAATCCATAAAATACATCTATTATCTAGAGGTGTTCAAATGCGGACTTGGGCCGGACATGAGCCGGGTTCACGTTTAATTTTTGGCCCACGGACAAGCGAGTTAGCGGGTTTGGGACAAATTAGTGGGACAGACCTTTGTATTTTTCTTAAAAAGCCTTGTCCGTACCCACTTATTTAGCAGGCGGGATAAACCGGGTTCTATAAACAGGACGATCCATAAACAGCTCTACCTCTATCATATCCACAAACTTATTAGCCGTTGAGCTAACAAGGTAACTAATATCTTGTTGATTCCCATCCAAGAATGATACACACCTAACAATTCCCCCAAGTACATATATTATTCCTAATGTACTAAACTTTCAAGATATCAAGTGTTTGACCAAAATTTAGCCTTTAACTTTATAGAGAAATATAAATTAAAGATAAAGTTCCTTACTTTTGGGTGACTAGTGCCCTATAATACGGCCATACGGGTGTATATATACATAATTCCATACTCATTTAATTAACAAAATAGTGTAAGGAACAATGGTACATCTAAGAGTACTCTTATGGTCATTTGTATCGATGGTCTTGCAATTAGGCATTACACACGCAGCTCGTGTTCTTCACAATAATAATAATAACGGGTCATCTCGAATTGTTCCTCAAACGCGTACTTTTGTTCAGAATGGCATCGCTCTTACGCCGCAAATGGGGTATATATACATTTCTTTGTTTTTTTTATATCTATTTGAAATTTCGTATATTAGAATTGTTTGTCTTTGGGCTGAGCAGTATGTCAAGGATAACGGTAGAGGTACTCTTGAGCGAGGTTTGGGCGGGCTGGGCTCTTCTGGTCAGGCCCATGAGGGAGGGAGGGAGGCCGGGCCGGGCCGGGCTGTGGGAGATATAACTCGGGCCAAGCCTTGCCACTTTTTTTTGATAAAATGGCGGGCTAGATTGGAAATTTATGACCCGGGCCAACATGGTTAAAACAACAGGCCAGTGGTGGGTCAAATCGGCCCGTGCTGTTGGCCATCTCTAAGGATAAGTGTTTTCTTTTTTTGGTAAATGTTGATTACATAATTAATATAAGATATAAGTCATACAATTCCAACTTTCAAAAGAGTTAGCTTGTATGGGGATTTCACACTAATATAGTTATAAAACGGACGTAATATTATTAATGAGTAAAAGTGGTTATATATTTGTGTAAAACCGTCTTATACGGATATTTGTGATTTCAAAAAGTTTAGCAAGTTTTGAAGTTGACTAATTCAAGTGATGATCAGGTGGAACAGTTGGAACCATTTTGGTTGCAATGTTGATGAGCAAATGATAAGAGAAACAGGTACATGCATACCATTACCATCAGACCCACCTATCTTCCATTTTTATATTCAATTTCATAGAATTTATTTCATTTTGGTAAACTCTTGATATGTAAACTTTTTTTTTAATTGTAGCGGATGCTATGGTGGCCAAAGGACTAGCAGCCCTAGGATACAAGTACATTAACATCGGTATGTTCATCCCGGTAAAAATTTTTAACGGGGAGAAAAAACCAACCTGTAACATACATAAAATGGAAACGTAAAGAATGGCTAAGAGCCTAAGACACTAAGACATCTAAGTAAGGAGATATAATGTAAAAAACAAATTACCGTGATAGAGGGAGTAGTGTTCTTCATTATTGTTTTACTACTCAGTCATTCATGTTAGCATGGTAAATAAATCGATTTACTTAATTGAGTTTTCGTGGCTCTTCATCAGATGATTGCTGGGCAGAACAAAACAGAGATTCTCAGGTGCATTATTGTTAAATTTACTCTCTTCGTCTCAATTCTCGACTTAATTATTTTACTAGGATATACTAGTATAGTTCCCGTGCAAATGCACGGTATTTTAAATACAGATATCTAAGAATTTTACAATTAATCAAATTAATACAATTTACCTCCATTTTGAAAAGGGTAGAAAATTTGCATATATAATTCCAAGGAGATATTTTATTAGTCTTATTTTTGTAAAAGTTAAAACAATTATTGATGTTATAAAATTAATTAGGACATAAATATTGTTTAATTGTAAATATAGATAGTCGACATTAACTAATTAGGAGATAAATATTGTCTAGCAGAATATCACTTGGGCGGGAAATTTCAGCGAGAGAATTTAGAAATTTGTTAATTTTTGTAGTATATAGGGGATTCTATATTAAAAATTTGGAAATATTGTTTTTACTTCGGCGGATGATTTATGGTTTATCGCCTTATCGAGACCTATGTCAATAATCAAGATCATAGCAAAGGATTTAATTTATTCATCAATTAAATGTTTCAGGGTTTTTTGGTTCCGAAAGCTTCAAGATTTCCATCAGGAATGAAAGCATTAGCAGATTATGTTCATAGCAAAGGACTTAAACTCGGAATTTACTCTGATGCAGGGTAAATTTATACTATCTACGATTAATTTATTACTCGTATTCAAAATGTTCAAGAGTTACTTTGTCTGTTTCGGTTATTTGTTTACTTTTTATTAGGGAATAATTTATATATGTTTCATTTTTCTATAGAGTTCAAACGTGCAGTAAGACCATGCCAGGATCACTTTACCATGAAGATCAGGATGCAAAGACCTTTGCTTCATGGGTCTGTGATTTTTGCTCCCTTTTTAAATTTTCTATTTTTATAATTGATCTTCAATATGTTTTTGGCCACTTAATTACAACAATAATAAAACGGTAAAGTATTGAGACAGAGATACTAGTTCATTAATCAATGGCGGAGACAGAGGGTGATAGACTTATAACATGGCAGAACGAGTAATGCTATAAAAAAAAACTCGTTTTTTTTTTTTTATTAATTTACGAATTCTAACACATAAACTACTACTTGTAATTGTTATGACATGAACAGGGTATTGATTACTTGAAGTATGACAACTGTGAAACCAAGGGTATAAGTGCAAAAGAAAGGTATTTACTCTTTAAACGTTTTAATTCAAACCCTATAAGTTCAAAAGAACGGAACATAACAAATCAAAGGACAAAATATTTTTAATTTTAATGTTGGATTATGCTCATATGCTGTCTTTATTTATATAGGTACCCTGTGATGAGTAGGGCCTTAAAGAACTGTGGCAGAGAAATATTCTTCTCGTTATGTGAATGGTAAGTTACTAAGTGCAACAAATCTCTCTGACCGTCACAAGCTTCTAACCTCTCACAACTTTCTTTCCACTTACCATTACTTTAATCGGTGTGAGAGGCCAAAAGGTCGTATGTTTATCATTGATCATGGCTGACAACTCGATATTGTTTTTAAAAAAATTATTGATAAACAGGGGAGAAGAAGATCCAGCAATGTGGGCAAGAGGTGTTGGCCATAGTTGGAGAACAACAACTGATATTCAAGATAATTGGGATAGGTAAATAAGGAAATGATAACGCTAAAAATGAAATGTCGTCTTTTACTTATCGTGAGCTTTCAAGGGTTAATTTAATAATTTGGAAGAGTCCATTTTACCGTAGCGTTGTGACCTTATAAATTTAAGGTCTCTATCGCGTAATTTAATACAAATCATCATAGCTAATGCCTAATAATCTGAAATATTATGGTTCAGGATGGTAACTATAGCGGATGAAAATGATAGATGGCACGCAGCAGCAAGTCCGGGAGGATGGAACGGTAACAATAAAAATCATTTGGTTTAAATTTTAAACAAATTATTTTATTTTGTATATGATAATATCATTCTGAAACCAATCTTATTATTCTTATAATGCGTATAGACCCAGACATGCTTGAAGTAGGCAATGGAGGAATGACAGAAGCCGAGTATCGTTCTCACTTTAGCATATGGGCATTAGCCAAGGTAACTTTATTACTGCGTAGTCCGTATGAAGTACATTCATGTCGTATCTTGTATATTTTCATGAAATTAATTTTCGATCAAAGGTAAATACTTTAACTATGCCTACATAACAAAGGCATAAATGTCATAAAGTATTCGACAAGAGAAACCTATTTATTTTTTACCTGTTTAACGTAACATAATGTAAAACGACTTTACCTAATTAGTTGTCAACGCGTTTATATATGAAAATAATTGACTTGTTATAGGCTCCATTGTTGATTGGTTGTGACTTGCGGTCAATGGATGAAGTAACTTTGGAAATACTAAGCAACAAGGATGTCATTTCTGTCAATCAAGGTAATGAGGATACAAATTTATGCTAAGATCTTACATAATTCCTCCTATTCAGTCTAATATTCCCCTTTCATTTAATACTCCTCGAATATATTAGAGAAAGAAAAATATTAGACTGAATAAGAGGGAGTAGAACTTATAAAGTTTATAACATCTTTTATTCCCCAGATGAAGTCGGAATTCAAGGAAGAAAGATTAGGAAAAACGGTGATCTTGAGGTAATATTATCAACTTAAGTAAAGTATTATATTGCTTGTTTCAACTTTTATTAATTGGTTATTTAACAAATTAATTGGATTTTTAGGGTTGATTTCAAACTATATGAGGTCAATGGGTCAATGTTATCAATTAAGTACATCTTTTTCCCCTACTTTAGACAAAGCGGTCACTAAAACTAGCGGCTTCACACTATGTTTATAATTCTACTAAGTTGTAGAATTTCTATTAGCGTTAGAATTACGTACACGAGAAGCCGCTGGCTTTCGGCGCGGCTTTAGTCATTATCAATTAGGAATAAGCTCTTTTTGATAGAAAAATGGGAATGAAGCCGCTGGGAACACTAGCGGTATCGTTGGTTACTAACAACACCACATTTAGGCATCGTTTGGTTGCTCACTCAATTCATGAGAATTCTAAAATCCTATGAATTGGGATTTGTAGAGATTGTTTGGTTACTCCATTTTTTGTAAAATAGGGGAGTTTAAAATTCCTATAAATTTCCAACCCCTACATGATTGGGGAATTTAACTACCTACCTCCCTCATGGTCATTGAAAATTCCTAGGAAAATAGAATTCAAACATGACAACCAAACGGATTATTGTAATTCCCGTGAATTTTAATGTAGGAATTAAACTCCAGTGCATTTCGAATTAACACATCAATTTAATTCTCGTATCAACCAAACGAGACCTTACTAATAAAACTTGTTAAAGTCGTCAGTTTTAGTGGCGGTTTTAGCTAAAAACATGGGAAAAAAATGTAAGTGATAATGTGGAGTCATTGGCGCTTAATAGTTTAAAACCAACACCATAAAGCTAATTAATTTGGCAAATAACCTTACTTTGCCAAAATAAATTCCTATTTTCAGATTATATTCGAATAAGTTGTAACATGTATAACTGTATAAGAAGGTAATAATATAAATATGGAGTAGAATTTATTCTTAGGTACATCTAATGTACAATGATATGGTACACTAGTTATTTATCGAAAATGATCTTAAAATCGGTCTTCTCATTGATTGAGTGTACGATGATGTGGTATAGCAGTCATCACATTTTTTAGTATCATTTTATTTTAAAAATATTACAGGTATGGGGTGGTCCATTAGCAAATACGAGGGTAGCGATTGTTTTCTGGAATAAAGGTCCTTCACCAGCGACTATTTCAGTTGATTTGAAGGATGTATACATACCACCAACAGTTAGCGTTGATGTTCGGGATTTATGGACGGTAAGCGCTACCCAATTTGGTCTTGTATTTTTTTTTACTGAGTAATAACAAGTACTTGAGCGTAGTAGTCATCAATAATTCTCCTCGTGAAAATGTTTTTTTACTCCCTTTGCCCTATTTTTGAAAATCCTCGTCGTCAATTTTAAAATTGAGGTAATTCTAAAAAGTCGAAGGTAGTATTGTTGTGAAACCTAATAGGCTAATACAAAGCTTGTGTTTATGTTGCAGCAAAGAACCTTATGGCCAGTGCGAGGCCAACTTTCTGCTCAAGTGAATCCGCACGACGTTAAAATGTTCATCTTGACACCAACTAAGGCAACTCATCCTTGAAACAAGCTTTGTTATTTACGGCGAAAAATGCTAATGTATGTTACAATTGAGCTTAAGTCACTCACAAATATAGAAGATAGTTACGTTATAATGTCACTTTGAAATATACTTTGTTATTAAAGCGCATAACCAAGCACCAACCTAAGCAGGAAATGAACGAATTCTCTTTAATTTCAAGTCAATAGTTTAGTATTTAAGCCAGCTCCGAACAAACTTGCTAGCGACAACCTGCTCAGGAAGGAAATGAGATCTCTTCGATTTCATATCGACATTCATGGCACCCTTTCGAATCACATCTTAACTATTAAAAATTTGTAATTTCGATAGTGGTGTCCAATTAGTTGATAAAATGGAAGCTATTCGTTTTTAACTTGTTTGTGTAATTTACTGCTAATTTACTACTATTACATTTGACCAATTCTTATACCATGCATTCAGTTGTATGGTATTTTATACTCCCTTACTAAACTCTTAAACTGAACATACCCATAATATAATAACACCCTTGTCTCATCGGCTAGTTTTAAAAAATCAAATAAAAACCTCTCCAAAATATATCAGTTACAACCACGATTTTCAGAATTCCTTTCTTTCCATCTCAAAACCCTAATGCAGTCATATTCTCCCAAAATAAATCATGCAAAATAGTGGTGGTGGTGATTGTAGGATAATATAGATGCAAAAGCGGATTTTCAAAAAACAATTTCCTAACATCTATCTTAACGTCTTAAAATTACATGCATAACATAATGTGAATCATAATAAAAGACGAAATGAATACTTACTTCTTGAAATGTAAATTCCTAAAATAGATTATAGAAGAGAGTTTGTCACAACTCCTTACCAGTTAATCATCTAAGTGCTCATGAGTAAAGAGTCTATGACATGAATGTATATATGCTAGTAAGTGTGATCATTGTGATTAGGGTGTAAACGAGCCAAGCTGAGCTCGAGCTCGGGCGGGCTCGGGCTCGGCTCAATTTTTTTAGCTCGGACTTGACTCGAAGCTCGTCGAGCCTAAAAATTTAAGCTCGAGTTTGAATCTAGCTTTTTTTTGTCATTATATATTTTCACTTTATCACTTTTTAAATCTAACTAAATATAAATATTTTTAAAAAACAACTAAATTATAAAATACTAAAAATTATTATATCATAATATATTTATATAAATGTCTAAAAAACATATAATTTGAAATAAAAAAAATATTACAATATAAAGATTATACCAAAAAAATTATAAACAAGCTTCCGAGCCGAGCCTTGCTGAGCTCGGGTTCGGCTCGTATTTAGCCAAGCTCGACTCGAGCTCGAGCTCGTTTTGACCGAGCCCGAGGAGCCCGAGCCGAGCTTTGACCGAGCCGGTTCCGAGGGCTCAACGAGTTCGCTCATATAATTGATAGCCCTAATTGTGAACGACTAGTGTATGAGTATGAGACTTCTTCCATATTCATGTCTTTAAGTAACCTGTTCTTTTGAACTTAATTTCAGCTCATTTTAATTCAGTTTAGTTCAACTTCATTCAGTTCAGTTCAACTCTTCATTTCACAAATTAACTCTTACTTGAGTTCAGTTCAATTCAGCTTAGAGGTGATCATGGGTCGGGTTTGGATGAGAAAAATGGCCCATGTGTGTGGGTCGGGCTGGGCCGAGCCAGATGAATGGGCCTATTTAGCGAGCCCAAACCCGACCCTTATGGGCTAAATCGGGCTTTTGGGCCTACATGGGCTTTTCGAGCCGTAAAATTTACGACATACCGAAATTCAAAAGTAGCCTAATACATTCAATTAGTACTTTAAAAACCTACTTAGCTTTTAAACTCTGTAAAATATGATGAAGTGTATATAGTTATACTACGAAATATAATAAAAGACGATCATAGAATCTCTAATCATGTACTAGTAAACTAGTATTGATCCCGCGCGAATGTGCGGTTTTTTAGATAAAAGTATTAGAGAATTTATCAATTAACACCACTGATTTAACTTCATTTGAAATTTAATTATAAATTACTATTAGCAATGTTTTATACTTAGAGTTAGAACTCAATTACAATAGGTGGATAACATTATAATTTGAAGAAAAATTACATTAGGAGGTAGAATAGAGAAGGTTCAACCTTTTACTCATAATAAAATTGTCGGTTTTACTGAAACTATTTTGTTCACTTTATTTAAAAAAAAAAGTAATGACGTTAATAATTTGTAATAGTTATACTTACGTACTAAATAATTGTACGTAGCCATAATGTTTAGTTTTAAAAATAATAGCAGTAAAATATTTTCACATCATACGTATATATAATTAGTGCAATTTCATTTATGAAAAAATCAGAATATCTTATTATTACGTCTATGCAAATTGAAAAATATATTACATCCTTTTAAAACGTAGTAGAGATATTTATTGTTTGGAAAGTATGACCCATTTGGAAATATGATATAGTGAAGTCTAATTATAGAATAAATCATTTGAGGGGAAAAATTTTGGTAATCTCTTATTCTTTTAGTATAAGGTGGATATGATTCATGTTATGTAAGCACCATTTTAAAATTTCAATAAATATACCTGAGTTTGTAAAGAATTTTTAACTTTAACACTACTTTCACAAACTTTATAAGAAAAAAATATTTATTTATTAATTAAAGCAGGTCGGGCCAAAACTTGGGCTACACGCTTCGCCCAAACCCAACCCTAAAATAAATTGGGCTTTTTTGGGCTAACCCATGTGCTTTTGGGGCCAAAATAGAAGGCCCAAGCCCTTCAAAAACGGGTTGGACCGAACCGGGCCTTTGGCCTTGGGCCAGACAGTTTCACTCCAAAGGAATGAAAATTCACTTTGTCTCAATTTGTTGTTTTTTATAAGTGTGTTTTAATAATTAAATATAGAAATAAATAATTGGAATTGAGAAAAGATAGTAGAAATTCAAAGGAATTGTAATTCGTACTCCTTTGTTTATTTATTTTTTTTCTTTTAATTTGAGACTGTTTTTTATGAATTATTTGATTATCAGGACAGACAGAGAGATTTTTTAGAATTTTATATTCACTTCAAATGAATTACAAATGCGAACTAAATACTTAACCACCCATCCATAAAACTTCATTTAATTCTAAAAGATATATAAAACAAAACGAAATCAATATACAAATACTACATCATACACTGAAGATCATATGTCTCACTTACGTATCTCATCTATTTATTAGATAAGGATAGTAAAATCAATATAATATAAATATAAATATATATAAATATATATCTCCTATATATAAAAGCTATGTTTTTTAAAGATTGCTCATTGGTTCCTTGATTTATGGGTAGAAAAATGACTTTTTTAACGATGACCCCCACCACATTGCCTTTGTGATTTAATTAGAAGCACAACTGCAGATACTAATATTTTGCACAATATTTACAATACTACTTATTCCTACATAAAAAAAATGTAACACAAAATTTAATTGAACTTCACTTTTTGCAATCCGATTGATGACGATAAAATTTGCAACACAACTTGTTGTTCATAATTACCTGATTTTAATATCAACGCTTTTCTATGTTCTACTACATTAATTATTTCAGGGAAATAATAAATATTTTCATCCCTGTGCAATTATGCACGGGTTTAAAACTAGTATATATATAGAGATAGGTTCATGTAAGTCCCTTATAATAATTGAGTCCCTAAGTCCTAATTAGAGCCATTGGATCATGCATGGTGGATGGTTGAGATTGAAAGCAAAAAACACACTTAACACTAA
>VHZZ01001208.1:37632-59200 GCA_009801015.1 Silene noctiflora | reverse complement strand
CACCCTAAATGAAACTAACAAAAGCTTAGGTATCCAAATTGCAAATACAATCAAACCTGAGGCACCCAATTTGGAATTGCTCAAACCTCAGGCACCCTAATTGATATTTACCCAAACCTCAGGTACCCAAGTTGAAAATTTTCCAAATATTTATATTTAAATTGCGGTCGACATTGGACTTGAGAAAGTAATTTTTTACTCGTATATACTTCTTCCGTCCCGGTCATTTGTTGTCCTTTGGTTTTGGCACAAAGACAAGGAAAGAGGAGATAACCAATTATAAGATGACAAGTGGACTAAATTGAATGTGAAAGATCAAATTACTCATCAAATGCAATACTAAAATAGAAATGACAACAAATCATTGAGACACCCAAAAATGGAAAAGGACAACAAATGACCGGAACGGAGGGAGTAGTTTTTATTAAATTTAGACTCAATTAATGTGAAAGAGTAATTATCATGAGAGAGATTAATTAAATCAATAATGAATGTGGAGGTCCTCACCACAAAAGAAAAAAAAATTAATATTTGCATCCCTGTAAATCAGGAGTCAATCAAATCAATCTAAATGTTATAGCTTTTATAATATAGAGATATTGGGCCTATACTTTTTCATCCCACTATTCCGTAAAACACTACAAGTGGCTCAAATGTCAAGTAAGAAGATTATACATTCGATGTATTACCACCATTTGTGTAGTTTTTGAGCATTATAATAAAGTTTTTGAGTTTTGTTTTGAAAATTGTGAATTTTATTATAAAGTTTTTGAATTCACTCACTTAAACTTTAAGTTCTAAAAATTAGAATAAAACTCAAAAACATTACATATAAACTTGGTTAAATTAGTTTTGACGGAAAAAAAAAATTAAAATCTAACTTATAAACTTTAATAAGCTCTGAAAAAATACACATATGTTTTAAAAAACAAATAAAGTTTGAGATAATAAGCTCAGAAAAAGTACACGTATACTCAAAAACAAATAAAGTCTGAGATAGTACATCCAATATTTTGTTTTTCGTAATTGCTAAATCCTGCACAAAGTTTTACTAAATCCCGCACACTTTACCTTATTATTCCAACGTTACCCTTCCTCCTAAAACAAACTAAAAAAAGTTTTCTCCCTTCCCCCCTCTCAATACTAAACCAATTCGTTAATAATTCGTCAATTAGGAATCTTAATTCACACATATCCGAATTAATTCCGCCGTTTTATCAATAATTTTATTAATACATGTCCTTTATTTGGTTTAATGAATGTTTTTTGTTGAGAAAATAGAATTTTACAGCTAGGGTTTTGATTTTTTATTGTTAAAGAGGTTGGTTGTTGTCGGTGGTAGGGTTGGCTCGAATATGGCTCAGTGGGCGTCGTTGTTTGGCCGTAGTATGGCGTAGTGTGTTGTCTGTAGTGGTCGTCGGTGTATGATGGTGGTGGTTGCAGGGTAGTACTTCAGATCATGCGTGACTCTTAATTTTCAATCTCCCTTATTGAAGGAAATTCACATCATTGCAGCATCACATGAATTTTTGAGGCAATCGGTAATTTTTGGGATTTCTTACTTTTTAGGTTTTTTATTGTTTCGCTCTTGGTGGGAGTAAAAAAAAATGAAAGAGGTAAATTTGGAATAGAGTGAAAAAGTGTGCGGGACTTGGTAAAATTGTGTGCCGGATTTAGCATGTCCTGTTTTTTTTTCTAAATGTCCAAAGAAAAATATAATGTCTACTTTTTCTATATCTCTTCAATAAACAAGGAAACATTTGAACTAGGAAAAAATATATTTAGTCAAATGAAATCTCACTGATTGTCACAATCATTGCCAAAATAAAATGAGTAACCTACCCTGGTAAAACAGAAATTTTTCTCGGCTGCAATCACTCGAGAACCTTATACGGAATATAATTACTACAAATATAATTCCAATTGGTTAATTTTTTATCCTTTATACACCGAGAATAACATAAATTATATGGAGTATATTTACTACTAATACAATTTCATCCAGTTAACTAAAAGAATAAGTCACTTATCAAATTTTCCTTTTCAAATTTTGCAGGAAGGAATTGGACCTCCTATAAAGACTATTCTATAGAAATTAGACCTAACAAGTGAACTTATAACTTTAATAGAAGTATCTTTTAGGACTATTGTGTAAAATATAGTTGTAATATACTAAATAAACAGTATGAAGATTATACATCTGATGTACTACCACCAGTTTTATAGTTTTTGAGCATTATAACAAAGTTTTTGAATTTTATTTTAAAAATTATGAGTTTCACTATAAAGTTTATGAGTTCATTCACTAAAACATTAAACTCAAAAACATTACATAAAAACTTAGTTAAATTTGATTTTTGTCGAAAAAAATTAAAATATAACTTATAAACTTTAATAAGCTTAGAAAAAATACAAATATGCTCAAAAACAAATAAAGTTAGAGGTAATAAGCTCAGAAAAAATACACATATGCTCAAAAACAAGTAAAATATGAGGTGATGTTCTTTTTTTTCCTTTTTCTCCTAAATATACAACACAACAATCTTTGACCTTTACAATATACCAAATTATATTCTTACAAGGTTTAGTTGACTGTTATATATATTCTTCACTTATAGTATTACAACATTTCAGATATGTACATATCTTAAGGCCACGTGGTATTCAACATTTCACATAATGATGGAATTGAATGACCTAATCCCTTCTAGGTAGTTCACAACTCATGTGGTGTTCAACTCCCACATGCGCAACCAAACGACTTTTCCAAATTCATGTGAATTTGTATACACGAAAATAATTCACATGAATAGGATATTCCGGTGTCGATTAAATTCCATGATGAACCAAATGAGACCTAAGTGTTATAACTATAATCACTTATTTGTTTTAAGTATCTTTGACGACTAGTGCGGATTGTTAACGTTTATAATCTGTTCTTATATTCATTATAATTGCTAAATTCTCTAACAACTTTATCTAAAAAAAGTCACATATATTATACGGAATCTACTCTAGATTAAATGAATATAATAAAAATAATTATTATAATAACTATAACTATACTCAAATCTCCTATATACTAAGAGAATAAAACTTCTCAAAAGTTTTCCCTCCAAAAGGAATCCGATTAAATAAGGAAACAATACATTATTTTTTTTAATTATTATCTTTTAATTAAGATTTAAACTTTTAATCACAATAATATTTTTAAACTAAATTATAATCATTTAACTAAAATAAAACAAAACTGGTATAAATAAATCTAAGAATTCGAATATGAAAACCCTACAACTGATATTATTAGTTTCACATAAAAAAAAATTAATACGTACTTAATTCGTATAAAAAAATTATGAACTGAAATTATTAATTTCATGACAAAATATTCATTAAAAGTATTTAAGAAAATTTATAAATTGAAATCTTTAGTTTTATGGTGAAAATATTCATTAGAATACAAATTTCATGAATTTATTTCATTCTTTTGATTAGTTTTCCATTTAAATTTTTTATTCTCATATTAAAATATGAAAAATTAATGATTTGTCAATTTTAAAATCTATAAATCATGAAGTATAAAATAAAGGATCTATAAATACCGCGCATGCATGCGCGGGATCCATACTAGTAATAAAACAAGTCCATACTAACTTCCAATTTGAGTCAAATTACATAATTAGCTCAAATCGGCCAAGCTAGGATCGAGCCTGGAGATCACTTTAACATAATTCAAACTTCAAACATAGTTTTAACCAAACCACCTTCATAAAATTCGGCGAACCAACTCAGATCATTTCGAGCCCAATAGACTTAGAGAGTACCGTTATCCACCTGTTGTGGTTGCCACGAAACAAATTTAGAGGGAGACTGTACCAAGAACCGTGCAGAAAACTGGACAAACAGCCAATTTAATGGTCTCCATTGCAACAACTCTTCGTTGTTCATGCTCTAATCCCTTGCTTAATCAATTCCATTTCCAGGTAAATTGTCATGCAATTTTTCCCGCCTTTATTACTCTCTCCGTCTCAATCATTTGTTTAATTACGCTCAGTTGCTCTCAAAGAATATAAAAGGTAAATAAATGACTCGGACTTAGAGGGTACTTCATTTATGCACTCACATTACTAATTTGATGATATATGTTTGAATGTAGCATCAATTCCGGTACCTTAAGAGATTAACATTATTGAAATTTACTACTGCTGCAATCTGCCGTGTTGATAATTTACCAAATAGTAGAAATAATCAGCAAGATTACAACTTTCGGCCGAATTATCAAACATATCAATGGCTTTTAGAAGGATGGATGAATTCCGGGTCTGGGTCGTTAATTGATTGTAAAAGGGTTCATGGGTTAGTGTTGAAATCGGGTTTTATTGAAGAAGATGAATTGGGTAATCGTATGGTTGATTTTTATCTTGTTAATGGGGAGTTATTGGATGCACGGCAATTGCTTGATGAAATGCTCGAAAGAGGTGTTAGTGTATGTGGCAGTTTGTGGAATAGGATGGTGTCGGGGTTTGCTGCTAGGAAATTGTGGAAAGAAGCGCTGGGATTACTGTCACGGATGATTTGTGAAAATGTGGCTCCTGATGAGTTTACACTTGCTAATATTTTGAGGAGTTTTGGTGGTGATGTAGGGGGGAAGGCCGGTTTTAGATGTGTTAAGCAGATTCACGCGAAGGTTATTATATATGGTTTTGGTGGTAGTCGTTTTGTGTGTAATCCTCTGATTGACTTGTATTCGAGAGCAGGAAAAATTCATTGTGCCAAACGTGTTTTTGAAAATTTATATGAGAAGGATAATGTGTCTTGGGTTGCTATGATGTCGGGATTATCTCGTAATGGACGTGCTGAAGAATCGATCTTCTTATTTTGTACTGAGATGCTTACACATGGTGTATTTCCATCTCCGTATGCTCTATCAAGTGTCTTGAGTGCCTGCAGTAAGACGGAGCTGTTTGAGCTAGGGAAGGAGCTTCATGGTCTTGTTTTTAAGTGGGGTTTTGCTTCTGAGGTTTTTGTGAGCAATGCTCTTGTGACACTATATTCTCGTGGACGAGACTTCAATTCCGCTAGTAGAGTTTTTGAGAAAATCAAGCGTAAGGATGGAATATCCTACAACTCGCTTATTTCGGGTCTTGCTCAGCAGGGTTTTGGAGATCGAGCTCTTCAGTTGCTCCAGAAAATGCAGCATGATTATTTAAAACCTGACTGTGTTACCGTGGCAAGCCTTGTTAGCGCGTGTGCGACAATTAGATCTCTTGATAAGGGAAGACAACTTCATTCTTATGCTCTGAAATCAGGATTTTGTTCTGATATGCTTACTGAAGGTTCTCTACTTGATCTTTATGTGAAATGCTCTGACATTCGCACTGCACATGAGTATTTCTTGACTACAAGGAGAGAGAATGCCGTCCTATGGAATGTAATGCTTCTAGCTTATGGGCAAGAGGGTAACATATGGGAAGCTAGCCGTATCTTTTCAGAAATGCAGATTGAAGGTCTTGAACCTAATGAATTCACCTATCCGAGCATTTTAAGAACATGTACTTCAGTGGGAGCTACAGATCTCGGAGAACAGATCCATACGCATGTGATCAAGACGGGTTTTCAGTCTAGCGAGTATGTTTCCAGCGTGCTCATAGATATGTATTCAAAACATGGGTTGTTAGATAGTGCGGAAAAGATTTTTAGGAAGCTCTGTGAGGGTGACGTGGTTTCTTGGACAGCAATGATTGCTGGATATGCTCACCATGAAATGTATGTTGATGCTCTTAAACGCTTTGAAGAGATGATACACTGTGGAATCCAAGCTGATAATATTGGGTTAGCATGTGCAATTAGTGCGTGTGCTGGCACTCAAGCTCTGAACCAAGGTCGGCAAATTCATGCCCAGTCTTGTGTTCTTGGTTACTCTGATGACCTCTCAATTGGGAATGCTCTTGTTAGTCTTTATGCTCGATGTGGTAGAGTTCAAGACGCTCGTAAGGCATTTGATATGATTGATGTTAAAGACAACATATCATGGAACACACTGATTTCCGGGTTTTCCCAAAGTGGGCACTCTGAAGAAGCATTATGGGTATATACTGAGATGAATAAAGCTGGTTTTGAATCCAATATTGTTACTTATAGCTCGTCAATAAGTGCTGCTGCAAACATGGGAAACTTGAAACAGGGGAAGCTGATACAAGCTAAGTTGTTCAAAACTGGGTACAACATGGAAATTGAGGCATCAAATGCCTTAATCACATTGTACTCAAAGTGTGGTAGCATCAATGATGCCAGAAGAGTATTTTGTGAAGCTACTGAGAGAAATGAGGTTACATGGAATGCCATGATTACAGGTTACTCTCAGCATGGTTGTGGGAGAGAAGCTTTAGATACTTATGAGGAGATGAAAAGAGTTGGGATGACACCAAATCATGTAACGTTTATGGGAATATTATCAGCATGCAGTCATGTGGGTTTAGTGGAAGAGGGGCTAAGTCATTTTGAATCGATGACCAGAGACTATGCTTTGGTGCCAAAACTAGAACATTATGTTTGTGTTGTGGATAGTCTCGGGCGAGCTGGATTTCTAGACCGTGCTAAAAAAATTATCGAAGGAATGCCTATGAAACCAGATGCAACGGTTTGGAGAACTCTTTTGAGCGCTTGCATTGTTCACAAGAACAAAGAAATTGGAGAACATGCTGCTCATAACTTGTTAGAGTTGGAACCCAATGACTCAGCAACTTATGTTCTCATATCTAATATGCATGATGTGAATAAGAATTGGACAAGTAGAGACGAGTCTAGGAAAATGATGAAAGAAAGGGGCGTGACTAAGGAGCCTGGTCGTAGTTGGATCGAGGTCAAGAACTCAGTTCACGCCTTTTATGCTGGTGATAACTTACACCCTATGACGGATAAGATTTATGACTTCTTGGGTGAATTGAACGAGCGTGTAGCCGAAATTGGGTATGTGCAAGACCTTAGCGGCCTTCCAGTTAAGAAGGAAAAGGGTTTGGTTCTTAATGTTCACAGTGAAAGACTAGCCATTGCATTTGGACTACTGAGCTTACCTGGTTCAGTTCCTCTCCTGGTGATGAAAAATCTCCGGGTTTGTACTGATTGCCATAATTGGATTAAGTGCATATCTAAGATCTCAAATCGGGAAATTATTGTGAGAGATTCATATCGCTTTCATCATTTTGAGAGTGGTTCATGTTCATGCAAGGATTACTGGTAAATGACTTGGTGAGTTAGTGGAGATTTGATCGCATAGATTATAAGTTGATCAAGTTATCTTTTTTGTGGTGCACTGGTACTGCTCAATTTATATGAGATGTTTTGGGATGGGAGATTTCGTCTGGTCATCATGGATCAGATCACTTTATTATCCAACAAAGTTCCGGCCTGCTACGTGTCGGATCAGTCAGCGTATTTGGTTCGACGAGTTTTGCTATGTCTGGTAAAGGTATGTAACATTTGGTGTTTACTCCCAGGTCTCGCGCTCTATGACATCTAGTGTCTTTAAGCCAATGCTTATGCTCTCAGAATTGATGCATTCTAACTTGCAGGAACTTGCTGAAAGCTATAAAGCTCTCTAAGGATCGCAGACTCGAAAAGGAATGTAATGATTCAGCGTAAACTGCTGCAAAGAACACCAGTAAGTCACTCTTCTTTTATACCTATACTAATCCTTATACTATGACTTGTACCCTGTAACTATGGACCTCACAGCTTTAACACTCTTAACACATACGGAATACATTAGTACTTAGTAGTGCTCTTAATGTCCACTTGCATAAAAAGAAATCTAAAAATGAACGTGTAAAAGTTAATTGATCAATTTCAGCGGTTAATGTTAGCTTTTGAGCAGTGAAGGAGATGTAAGGAATTTGTGTTTGCAATTGCACGTGTCTCCCGGGGCATTGAATATGTCCTGTTACAACTTAAAACTGTTAAAAAGATTTAATATCCTCTTTTTTCATTGGGCATATTTCCATCATGATTCACGGGGCTTAATTTATATTTCTTTGTGTGTGAATTTTGTGCGCTCTACATTCCACGAAGTATACCATCTTGGTAGAGAAAAATGCTTACCTTCTCTGATCTAGTACTGGATTGTATTCAAAAGTTGATACAGCTTTGCTAAGTATTGAAGATGAAGCTGAACGTATCTATAAAGATGAGCGTGGATTGCTTCTGGACAATGAGGCTGCATCTACCAGAGATACAATGTGAGTATTTAATTTTATCTGGTTTATTTCATGCATCTACCAGAGATATATTGTTGCCCAGAGAAAATTTTAGTTAGATGTATTTGCCGACTTACGACAGTCTCATGTTACAATCTTCTAAATCTTTTGCCTTTGACTTCCGACATAGTTAATCTCTTGAATTCCATGTAAATCCTTTTTCACTTTGACTCTACTACCCATATTTCCGTTTATACCTGCATTTTGAGCAAAAAGACAACCTATTTTAGGCTGTGGCGTAGGAATGTATCAAATGGCGTACGTATGGGCTCTAATGGATAATGAAGTACGGGGTATATAGTTGCGGATATCTTATCAAGTGTGTATCTGACAATCTCTCTGTCATGACAGAAGTAACCCTTCTGGGTAATGTTGTTTGTAAAATTGCCATCACTAAGACTCACGTAAAGGTTTCCATTGCTTGCTCTGGTACAGGTATGAGCAGGCGGAACTTGCTGAGAGAGAACTGAAACACATGATAGAGCTAATCAAATCAATCATCCAGACATTGAACGCCAGTAAGGTACGGATTTCCCATGCTCTAAAAACCTTCATAAAATATTAAAATTCCTGCGGGTGATGAATTTTGAATAATTAAATAAGCTCCCTGATGTGGATTGACGAAAACATAGGTTTGTAGAATTATCTTTTATTTTGGTAATTAATGCTGACTTTGACTATCAATCTGACCATGTAAGCGACTAAGCGTCTTGATAGGGTTACGGGTAATTGCCTGAAAGATATTTTGTCGAGTGTTTGGGTGACAATTGCATGAACTATATTTTGGCGAGTGTATTGGAAACCCGAATTACTAATATGTTATATGATCAACACTATATTACATAACTCTAAAGAAACGAAACTTGTTGACACCAGATAATCATCACCATATTGAGTAGACTGATCTGGCGATTTACTTGAAGAATCATCTATGAAGCAGATTCGAATGTGCGACTTATAGTCTAGCTCTAGTCTGTTTCTAGACCTTGATCCCAACGGTCTTTTCCATTGTTATGATTAGTGGACAGCAAAGGACATTGAATCTTTCAAGTGACGAACCTCATTTTCCGTTGCACTATGATAAAACTGTTAGATCATCCTCCTACCGAGCTTTGGAGTTCGGACCATTCTGCATGAAGACATTCTTGGGGTGGCTATTTCCCGTGTTAAGAATATGAGTCCGGTCAATATGGGTTTGGCTAGTGTATGGTTAGAAGACAAGGCAGGACTAGCTAAGTGACAGGCTATGTGACTTGATGTTAATACCACATCAGCGGCCTACCAGTCCACCAAGTGGTCAAGTGGCAAGACTCGACTCACCAAACCGTCGTTATCAGACTTAAAACACTGCTCGTCCTTGCTTCAAGAGTGCTTTCACTCCGAGTAGGCCTCATATTTCCTATTCACCTCATCTTGTATGGTTGGTCATGCTCTATCACTATTATTGTGAGAAATATAGTTGGCCTATGATAATGATTTAAACTAATTTCATAGAATGAAACAAGTCTCACATTAAACACAATGTCTTATAAGAGACAATATCTCGATAAATGCAAATTCTTATTTCAAACGGCCAATTCTGTTTGCAACAAATAAGACGGGGTTTTGTGACCATTTTATGATCAAATATAACCACAATGGTTCAACTAGTCTTATAGCTTATGGTAACTTATTTTCTAAAAGTGATCATATTTGACTGTAAAATTGTCTCAAAACTCCGTCTTATTGTTTTAAACCAAAATGGCCCGTCTGAATGGAGATCAACTCTTCTATTTTTTAGCTTTTATTGTATGATACATAATATATAATTAAATCTCATGTTATCTAAACCAGTAGTTGTTGTGTAAGACGATATTACATTGTGAGACTGTCTCATTATGTAAAAAGACAACTCGTGTATTAACATTATAAATGAATAGTTTTTTTTTTTTTACAAAAAATGGACCGTCTCACCGTGTAAAATCATCTTATTCTATAATTTGTGTATCTTAACAATGAAACAATATCCAACCAAAGTTGGACTGGTGTTAGTGGTAAGAGATTCAGTTCTCGACTCTAACGAATGAAAAAGAAACCAAACTTAGAAGAAGATTGTCCTAACTGTCAATAGGGATACTCGTGATCAACACCAATACCAAAACGATATCTAAAAATAAAATAAGCGTGTAAGAGGAATATTAACATGAAGAAGCAAGAGACATACACGCCTCAGTGTCTTGGCATCAAACGACACCATTCACAAAACGAAACGATGACAAACTTATGTGTCAACAAATAAGACGACGAAATTCCTAAGAAAACAAGGGTGGTCTCTTCTATGTGTTATGCCAAATGCCATGTGGTGGACAAATAGAATGGTATCGTAATTTCCTGAATTTAAAATTATATCCACATATTTTGGATACTTAAATTACGTATGGGATTAACCTTAACCTTAACCTAAGGTTGGATACCTAATTCATTCTTTATTATATACCCTCAGAGTCCTAGACATGATACTTCCTTAATTTAGTATGAGTATATTACAAATTTGTTCCAACTAACTTTTTGTGTGTCTTGCTTGATGTTCCCTTGTTTTGTTGTTTCTAGTTTAGGTATTGAGGATTTTGACCATGTTATTTCGCACCTTTGTATCTCTTAGTTTAATAGTGGATTATGATACAGTTTATAGAAACTTGGTGAACTTAGGTCTTATATTGTGTTCTTGGACTTGGTTTAATTCAGGTCGGAAAAGTTCAGTTCAATTTAATCTAATTAAATAATCGGCTATGATACCATTTATAGAAATTTATACTTCCTCTGTCCCGAGTATTTGTTTACCTTTAATTTTGGCACAAAAATCGAGAAAAGAGGAGCGAGTCAACTATTAGTGGTCCAAATTGAGTGTGAATGATCAGTTTGTACATTAAAAGCATTCCTAAAATAGAAAGGTAAACAATTGACATAGACACCAAAATGGAATAGGTAAACAAATGACCGGGACGATGAGAGTATGGTAAACTAACTAAGATCTTATTCTTTTGAGCTTACTTTTACTTCAATTTAGGTTGTAAAAGTTTATCTCAGTTTAGCACTTGAGCCTAATTCAATTAGTTCATTTTGTCCATGAAATCAGTTCAGGATTCTAAAGTTTCGAATTGGTTGTATTTTAAAAAATTTCATCCATAAAAAACACAGCTTATCCAAATAAGAGAGATACTTTACTACAACAAGTCAAATGAGTTTTCATTTCGAAATCAATTTCTAATATATAACACATTTTTAAAGTTAAAGATAACAAGATAATTATGACACTAATGGAAAATTAAGATCTAAACGTTAATACCCTTAATAATATCCAAAATTCCCAATCAATGTCAAGATCACATTAGCTGCAAAGGAAGGTAAAATACTCAAAATATTATAGGTCTAAATGCAAGACACATTTAATGAGCAATACCCCAATAATCAAATAATTGAATTTAGGTTGATTGTGACATCCAAACACGCTATAAAATTAACAATCATACAATCAATGAATGAGATTCAATGGCATAATAAGCAACTAAAAGAATCAACTTGATTTCCATGTGCTAAGGTTGAATGAATATACCACAACAATCCACATCTTTCTTATCAATCCATATCCATTTCCCCCACTTATTCGCCGTATCCAAATTCTTATTTAAGAAGGATATATTCATTTTAATCTTAAAATAAGTCAAATAAGATAGATAAAATAACTTGAGCACAAATTCACATACAGATATTATTCGTCTAAAGCTGAAGACGGATAATGTCTCTCTCACAAAATGTAAGTGGAAGTGCAAGTGGTTGGGAAATATATACCTCCTCTTGCCCTCCCATTTGCATTTTGTGAGAGGGTCGCTATTCGTCTTCAGCTTTAGACGGATATTAGTCGTCTACGATGGGACGGACTGCAACTTGAGATAGAGTATTTCTCTTAAAATTTTAAAACGCGTCAATACAACCACATGCCGGTAATAAAGACAAAGTTTTGGTATTTCCTAGGCAATCTATCTTAAGTTTATAACAAAAGGTGTCTATCTTAAATGAGAATTTGTGGATGAAACAAAAATATAATGCTTAAAAATTATCCAAAATTTATCTCATATATTCAAGTGAAATGTTGTTTAAACCGTTTTAATATTAAGACGGATTTATCCATCTTAAAAGAGACCGTCCGTTTTCCATATTCTAACTCCCCCAGTTCTAAACATCCCCATTCCCATTTCAAATCAATTATTTTTTTAGTTATCCTCTTAAAATTAACACCATATATTATATCATTCCAACCTTCATGATTGGACCATTATCTTCCCCCACCCCATTCTCCATATATATACCACCACCCCACTCATTCAACTATAATAATTTCTAATAAAAAAAATTATTAATTCTTAAACAAAAATTCATGCAAAAATTCAAATAAGTCCGTCATTTCATATTTTTCATATTTCAAGTCATTCTGTAATGATATCATAATAAGTAATTATAAGCAGACGACCAAGTCTAACAGTTTTACACAAGACTAACTGGTTCAAAAAATGCCGTCACCAAGGCCTCACCGAAACGGAACAGAGAGGTCTCGATCATTCAACGGGAGGGGAGGGGTGACGGCAGAGTCAGAACTGAGGAGGCCAAGAACGGTCCCGGACTTGAGAGCGGCCGCAGCGGTGGAGGGTGGAGGTGCGGTGGGAAGGAAGGTGCTTACGAAGGTGTTGATGAATGTGAGTATACAAGGTAGCGTAGGAGCGGTGCATGTATTGGTTAGCTTGGATAATACGGTTGGTGATTTGATAATGGCGGTTGTTAAACAATATATTAAGGAAGGTCGTCGTCCTCTTCTTGCTGTTAAGGATGTTCTTGATTTTGATCTTCATTATTCACAGTTTACGCTTGAATGTATGTTTCCTCCTACTCTGTTTTTACTTTTTCGGTTTTCAGTTTCGTTACGTATGGAATAACAACGTTATATTAACAATTTGTATTCACAGATAAATACAAATTGAATAGTGCAACTTTTTAATAAAAAATTGAGCTACTGAGTAATCTCTTCGTTTAAATGAATTATATACGTTTGTTTAATATATACGTGACGTACGGAGTATAGAATTTATTTGAAAAATATACGGGATTAATTTTGATAATTAAAAAGTTAAGAACGTTAAAAACTTGAAATAATACGTTAGATACCAAAATACGTTCATCAATTAGTATTTTATAATGCGGTTCTACGTTAATAGGGTGGAAAATATATAGCAACGGTGTAAAACATGACTCATTATAAAAGAAATCACTTTATAGCATATTTGTGTAAAACAGCCTTATTATATATTATATTTATTTAAGGCCGACTTAATATATATTGTACTTATCTAAGGCAGACTTATACAAGTATGTTTAAGGACCGTCTTACACAAATATTTGCGGTCGGTAATGTTACACTTTAGTTGATTGCCCCGCATGAGTGGCCGTTAATTTTTCATATTATTTTGATTAAAATGGATAACGACGTCATGATACTAATGAGCATGAGCCAAGTATTTAGTTAACGATTTTTACTCTTTTTTTTTTTTTTTTTTTTTTGGTGGGTTGTTTACCTTATTTGTGTGGCTTGAGAAATTACTGAACAATCAAACAAACGATGTCGTATGAGGAAATTCATAAAAAAATAATTTAAAGACTATTGAAATGCATGATTGATGAAATGTTGATGTGACGGAATTAGTTGTAATAAACTGTATAATTTATATTAATTAATGTTAATGATCAAATAAACTATCGTTTAATGATAATTGACGTGATAGAATCTTTAGATAAAACGTTTAAAAACTCAATAGTATCTTTATGAATCTGTTTTAATTTCATTATTGATTACGAGTACTTAATCATGGACGTGAAAGAATGTTAAGTTTGATTAATGTTTGTTTATTCGCGGTGGGGTTCCAGGTTTGGATAGGGACGAGAAATTGGCAACGTTGGGGTCGAGAAACTTCTTTATGTGCAAGCGGAGGATAGAGGTGGTGACGGATGGTGGAGCGATTACTGCGTCGTCTTGCTCATCTCAAGCGGAAAAGGTGGCTCAATTAGGGTCTCCTTCCCCTTGGTTCAAATTCATGAGTTTCTTGTTAAAATAGAAGTATAATGGAGGAAAGTAAAATGAAGAAATTCGATTTCTGTAAATTTTCCTTTCAAAAGACATTAAAATTAAATGGGAAGAACAGATGTGGACTGAGAAGATATGGACGGAGTGATTGTTAGTTGGTACAATCATCAAAGCTATAATTTATTTTCTTTGAAATTTGGCAGCTTTTTTATTGGATGACATTGTATCAAAGGTGTAAGCCTAGGGTTTGATTATCAAATAATTAGTTTGATGATTATAGGAATAGAAGGTACTGTACAGTTCAAATTTGAGATCGTTTTCAATGTTTAAAGTAATCAGAGCAATGTATATGTATATTTGGAGTATATAAGTATGGTTTAAAAAATTGTTTTCAAGACACATTGGTAACTTGATTTGTTCGTAAATATATTAAATCTCGCTAAATTTATTTGTATGATTAAATTATTTAAATCGGAGTGGCACCACTAAACACTTATTGAATATAAATCAACATACCAGAAATAAATTGACTCGTAAAAACATTGATGATTCAAAATGACACAAAATTATTCAAGTCTTGTTATTTCTGGTTTAATTTCAGCTCATTTCAATTTTTCCTAACTCTATTCAGTTTAGTTTAGTTCAGCTTTAATCTATACTGTTCAACTTATCTCGTCACAAAATAATTAACTGTTATTTCAGCTGCATTCAGTTCAAATCAACTCCATTCAGTTCAGTTCAACTAAACTCTATTCAATTCATTTCAACCGAAACAATAAAACAGAGGAATCCTAATTTAACTTAAATTTTATGTCAACAACCCTGGCCACTTAAAAGCTAAAACTACTAAACCCGACCCAATGCAAATTGGTCGATTTTTGTAATGACCTAATAATAACTTATTGGTGATATAAGTGTAACTAATTATCGGTTCATTTTGTGTAATTAAGGTTGGTTCATAGGTGAATAAATTCTAAATAATATAATGCGAGATCGGAAGTACAGAGTGTACACTTGCATAATTATTTAAGGGATTACGATATAATTAAATTACGCGGGTTTTAAACAATTCTTCAGAAATACAACTTCATGTTTCCCTGTTTTCCCAATTCTTTGTCCCTATAAATAGACAAAGGATAAGAAGAACAAGTAACAGAAAGACGAATTTTCTTTTGCATCAAAGAACGTAATAACAATCTATACACAATATTTCTGAATTACTTCTCTGATAGGGATATCGTCTTATCTCAATAGGAAATTCGGATTAACTCAGGCATTAATAAAGGTCGAATTATTCTATTAAAAAAGCAAAGTAGATTCGGTGTATTTAACAATAGTCTGTTCGTGCAAATCAATTTCCTAACATAAACATATTATAGTAATTAAAATAGTCCTAAACATAAAAAGACCTAATAATAAGATCGTAAATTCCCATTAAAGACGAACATTATCCGTCATAAGTGTCCGTCGCAAGTAAGATATTTCGTAATAACATAGACCTAAACACAAAATGACCAAAGTCGCAAACCTATAGAATATGCGTGATGATTCAGCTAGAATATACTCATAAGTCCTACCAATAATACAAGACCTGCGTAAGTCCAGAAACTCTTGTCACTTCCTACAACTAACTCACTGGTAGTCAATAATTGTCTAGTTTAAGGCGCTTGAGCCTTTAATGCTACAAAAGTTTCTGTGATGGTCATATGCTTATTGTAACGATCTATACTTAATTTGAGTAATATTAAGGAGAAAAGACTATTGCAAAACGTCACAAGTAAGACTTGTTGTTGATGAAGGTATTATATTGCCTCTTCCATTAGATCAAAGACTATTAATTCTTAGATCAAAGAGTATTAATTCTTGTTTTCTCTCACGTCTCTTTGTCTATTCCTTATACCAAGTAATACTTAAGCAACATATAATAATATTATAAACTCCATCATCTTTTACGATATACGGACTAAAAGATAAGACATAGAAATCGAACATTAGATATTAACTATTTAACTCCCATTAACACAAGCCTTCTTTCCCATTTTCTATTATAATTCGTATATTCTGAGAGAATTTTAATTAAAGAAACTGTCACGTCAAAAATGTTACTCCGTACTATTCATTCTAATTTCTTGTTTCCTGTTTCCATTCTTTGTAAGGAAATTTAAAATAAAAGTGAATAAATAGCTGAAACGAAGGAATTTATATACTTAAATATATATCCAAAGTCGATGTCACAACTCACAAGCTGCACACTTATTAATGAATAATGATTAAATGAGAAATATCTTACAATATTCTTATCTTATTGATCTTACGTTTGATAAATATTAAATAACATGTCACACATGAAACAACCATATAAATATGTAAAGGGGCACTAATGTTAATTATATTCACAAAATAAAACAAGTGATTGCTAAATGACATAAGACAAATAACACAAATTCTTAGGAGAGACAATCTCTCATTAATATTAACGAGATATCTCTCTCATAAGAGGTAGATATAATTTTATTTTATTTTAATTTTATCTTTTTTTAGTTAGTTTTTAGTTATTTTATTAGTTATTTCACATTAATTTAATAAGAGACGGTGTTTCAGAAAGGCTGCTTGGCAAACAATTAACAAAATTCATAACGCAAAGTGATCTATATCATCTCTGAATCTCTGACCAAAATATGTGACGTGAAGTAATGAAGTCACCTTATAATATTACCATACCGGTAATAATATTCGGGACAAGTCACAGGAGTAACATAAGTTACGATTTCACACGTTTATGGGATTACTAGTATTGGTGTCCGGCTCCGTTCGAGCTATCTTTATTTAGCATTAAAATTTATGTTTAATTAAATAAAACTACATTAAATTTGCATAACTCGTAAATTTATCATTACCATATTTTTCTATGTTATATCTTAAAATTACGATGAAATAAATTATGAGACAAATTCACTACTTCCGTTATTAATATTTTACTTGAATCGATTAATTAGCTCATTATTCATATATACTTTCTTTTGTTGTTAATATTATTACTTTTATTATATTTGTTATTACTACTGTTATTTTCACTACTTCCGCCTTAATTATTGTTACTTTCACTACTGCCGTATTAATATTGATAATTTTACTACTCCACAATTACTATTCAAATGAGTGATTACTATCATATTATTATATCTACTTTTCATGATATATTCTCAACAAGCTTTCTATAATTAACTTATTAACATGTGTCCATGAACACATGTTAGAAAAACCGTATTACTATAAATTCACTACTCCCTACTCCCGCTCACTATTCAATTGAATGATTAATATTATATTACTATATATCCAATGTTACTATAATTCTTTCCACTACTAACAGAATTACTTTTACTATTTTTAGGCATGTAATTCTAAGAGATTTATATATTTATATAAATATATTACATATATGTATTAAATCAAATCGAAATAATTATGCAATATTATATTTTTTGGAAATCTAGCTTGATTTATTTACCTTTTAATAGTTTTCAAAATATAATATGCTTATATTATAGTTGTCTATGTTAAATAATTAACATTCTTTATACTAATTAATACCATAAGCTTAGTTTGGCCCCGCGTGAAGCTTTTCTTCTGGCAACTGTGTAGCGAAGCTTTGGCCACGAAAGGAAACATAGCGGCTCGAGTTGGAGGTGAGTGCTCTGTCTGTTCTTTATGTTCGTCCTGTCTTGAGTCGAGTCTTCATAAATTTCGGGATTGTGGGGTGGCTCATTGGGTTAGAGATGGAATTTGTGACGGAGGGGGGAGGGAGTGATATTCAAGAATGGGTGGAGTATTGTTGGAGGGAGGTTGGGGAAGAGGAACGAGATAAGCTGATGGTCGGGTGTTGGGTGATATGGGAACATCGCAATAAGGTGATTTTCGAGGGAGTGGAGGTTACTCCGGAGGGCATTATTAGACAGGTGCGAGATGTGATATATGAGGGGGTAGGAGTGGACGGCATGGGGGCTGGTGCGAAGCATCGACGGAGAACGGGCAGGGGAGGTAAGGAGGAGGGTAGTTCGGGCTGGCAGACGGCTACGGAGGGGTTCGTTAAAATAAATGTTGATGCGGGGGGTAAAGGAAGGAGAAGGGGTTGGAACGGGGATGGTGTGTAGAGATGTGGCGGGGGCTGTGCTGTGGGGTGTGTCCATTGTCCGTGATGAAAGCTGGGAGGTCCACATTGCAGAGGCTATGGCGGTGCTAGATGGACTCGAATAGGCTACAAGGCGAGGCTTGGCTCGTGTCGAAGTGGAAAGCGATAGTTTAGTGGTGATTGATGCAATTAAGGAGCAGAAGCAAGGACGGAGTATTTTTCTCTCTTATTATAGAGGATATTATCATTTTGAGTCATAGTTTTCAGTCTATTATTTGGTCGCATACACATCATGTTAATAATTTTTGTTGCGCATGCTTTAGCACATATTGTTCCTAGAATTACTGGTAGAGTTATTTTGGCAGATGAGTTATCGCCTTCTGCGAATGTTACTGTACTATTTGACCAGTCTTTAATTGATTAATGCTCCTGGGCGTCTTTCTTTCAAAAAAAAAAAAAATAATACCATAAGCGGGTCATGTTTATTTTAAGGAAAATCGCCATATTTTGATATTCTCTAAATTTATGTTTAAATCAAAACTATATAATATTTACATTAAAGTCCCTTGGTCGAGTCCATCGCATAGTGCTATCGAAAAAACTATATAGTATAATTAAATTTTATAAATTTATTTATTTACATTGAATTCCCTTGATTTCAGGAATATATATATATATATATATATATATATATATATATATATATATATATATATATATATATATATATATAGGGGCGGAATTCTGTGCGAAGTGAGTTACGGTGCGAACTGTACGAACTACCTAGATACACTTGCTATTAGTACTGGATACATTTGGTATTACTACTAGATACATGTGTATCCATTAGTAATACCAAACGTATCCGGTAGTAATTCAAGATGTATCTAGGGTTGTATTATGTGTATCCACTGCCATCACCATCACCATTGTCCCCACCACCGCTGCCATCACCACCACCGCAACCAGCGCCGTCACTACCACCACCACCACCAACCACAAGATCAACCTACAACTGCCACCACCATCAGAACGTGAGCCTCGTTTTACTACCACCGTCAAAGCCGCCACACATTCACCACCTCCACCGCACCACCACTATCGTCAGACCAACCACCCATAAGCCCGCCCTCACAGCCCCCATAAATGACACCACCAAAACAACCACCACTCATCCCCACTCTCCATCCCCAACGACCACCACCACCCTTTCAACCCCACCCCCGTGACCACCACCACTACCTTATCCCCTTACACCGCCCTATACCATTCGACCTAGTCCAATATCACCACCAAGCCATTTCCAAGGCTAGATCTGCTCGACAAGAGATGGAGGGAGCCCAGATCTAGTCGATTTTTCGAACGAAACTTAAATGATGGTCGAAGTGGGCTGATTGTCGGTTGTGCGTGTGCTCATCGGCGTTGGGAGAAGCACGAGTTCAAGTAGATAAGATTGAGTGAAATACCACCAACATAGTACACGAATCGTTACACAAACCACCATCCCACCGCGCATACAACCCACCGCCTGAGTTTATCCTCCAACGTCGCCGGATCTGGGTGTCTCGTCGCCATAATCAGCAAGTTGACGGAGATCGATAAAAGAGGGTAAATATGTTGAGGGGTTGAAGGTGTTGAGATTGAGGTGGGAGATGGGACGGTAGGACAAAATCAGCGCCGGATGTACGCCGATGATGTCGCCGGCATGGTTGTGGGGCCACCGACAGTGAGGGTGGTGGGGGCTGTGATGTATGGAAGATGTTGGAATGGGNAGTTGTGGTGTTATGGCCTTATGGGTTTATTGTTGATGTGTAATCTGAGCCCTTCATTGATTTAATCCAATGGTTCCATTGAGTTTGTACAGTTCGCACCGAATAATGAGTTCGTAAAATTCTATATATATATACGGTCAAGATCTCGTGCGAACTGAGTTACGGTGCGAACCATACGAACTGGCTAGATACATTTGTCAATACACCTGGATACATTTGTTAATAAGCCTGGATACATTTGTATACATTTGTATCTAGAGGTATTAATAAATGTACCTAGGATGCTATTTTACGTATCTACCGCCCAATCACCATTTACCAATGCTCACCACCACCGTCCTTCACCACCATCACCACTAACACCACCATCACCGCCGCCGCCACCACTGACGACCACACAAGACACATTCACTGCCTTACTACCACTACTTGTACCACACCACCAGCCCAGCCATCCCACGACCACCACCATTGACCCCATGACCACCACCACTGACCTCACATCACCGCCACTCCCCACGACGCCGGTGACATCTCTTACTTATGTTGTCTATTGACTTTATGACTCGACATTTTGTATTACGTACTTGAAAAATATCGCCCGTGGTGTCCCAGACCACGCCGGTGACAATTATAACCACCGTCAAGACACAATGCGTAAATTCGGCCACCGTCATCCACACCAGACGCAAGACCATGTCAAAAAAACCCACTCATTCTTGAAAAACATTTTAATTTAAATCATAGATCTACATAAAAGAAGGAAGAATATCAAAACACTTATTGTCTTTATGCCCTTGTCAGAAAATTTGGAGTCCGAAAGAGTTATTTAATGGCGGAAAGCGACTTTCAGTTGTGGTGGTGGTGCAGCCACTTGCCGGCGACGACGAGAACGAGAAGTAGAAACACAAAGACAATGATAGAGTGAAAATCCACCAGTGATGGTGGAATTGAGGTGGCAACCCGACACCCTTGATGCCAGAGCTAGTTAGGTTGTCGGTCAGTGATTATATGGCGGCTTGAGATGAGGGAGGAAAAGGGATGAGACATAACAGACACAGATTCTGGCGAAACAACCGCATAACAGCGTTAGTTCCGGCAGATCCACGGTCGGCGGCAATGGTGGTTGTCAGAGCTTTGGTGTCGTGCTTGCCGACATTAGCTAGGTGGGTTGAGAAGGATTTATGGGTGAGTGTAGTTGTTAGTTTACAGATGAGAGTTGTAATGGTAAGAGGATAGTGTGGGGTTATGGGGCATGATGTTTACTGGTTAGTGATTGGGAATTAATCCAAGCCATTTATTT
>VHZZ01001207.1:90611-104188 GCA_009801015.1 Silene noctiflora | reverse complement strand
TCATTTCCTACAAAATATACTAAACACAAGCAAAATACCTAGAACACAGGATTAGCTTATAAAAACACTAATAATAGTGCAATAAACAAGTAAAATCGAGCTAAATTAGGGGGATAAATCGTATATAAAATAGACACATCATTTATCATAACAGTAGATTATTATTGTAAACGATTTTCTCGGCTTGTGTTTCTTTGGATGAGTTGGATGAGGATTACAATAAACACCCTCACTCCCATTCATTTTACAGTAGGTTACAATAAACTCCCTCACCCCATTCAATTCATACAATAAACTCCCTCACTTCCAAATAATAACCTTCTTGTTACAATAAACAATTTATTTCTGGGTTTACAATACTGGTTCATTTGGCAGGGGAAGGGAGGAATTAATCAAAATGCAAAATGAACAGTAGATTATTATTGCAAAATACTCAATTGAAGATTAATTTGAAAAAAAAAAACAGAGGGAAACATACACGGAATTGCCCAGAAATTGAGGAAATGAGGAAGAACCCTAGGTTACTATTGTAAACGATTTTCTGGGTTTGTGTTTGTTTGGGAGTGAGGGAGTTTGAAATAAATAGGGTGGGTAGGTAATGAGTAAGGGTATATTGGTCATTGCAAATTTACGTAAAACGATAAAATGAGGTCGAGTCGATAATTATACAAAACCGTCATACGAATGTAAAAATAGGTGAGAATGGTGTGAATTTTGTTGTAAGTTAAGTGGTTATTTGTAAACTAGAACATAATAGGTAGTAAATTGTAAATAATGGAACATATATAATAGGTGGTAAATTATAATTTATCCTTATTATTATACATGTAAAACAACAATTTTATAGAAATGGATTTAAAATATAAATAAAATAATAAAATAGTTAATTAAGTTATAAATTCTAAAACGGGAATTTCGTGGGTGTTACAGGTTTCGTGTCCGTATCTGTTTTCGGTATTAGTGTGGTACCTAGATCACCACTTCTAGTTTACTAATTGTAGGTTCGTATCCAAGATTTTATTTCCCAAGTATTCCAATCTTATACTTTTTCCCTTTTTTTTCTTTCGCTTCCATTAATATATGTGAGAATAATTTTATTGAAGTGTGAAGAAAACAAAAGAACGGAGGAAGTATTTCCTATGTACACTACAAATTTCATATTGTGATTTGTGAACAGTAAATACAAAGTTTTTCCTCTACAAATATTACAAACTATTGTTACACCAATGAACTAGTAGTAGTAACTGATATATGAATTCTTCTTCAACATACAACATCACAGAGTGTTCAAACTTTGATAGAAACTAACCCGAGGCCTCCTTATGACATACGAGATATAAGTTAACTTAAACGGTCAATTACGAATTTGAATTAATACCCCTATTTTGTTTTCCGCCAATTCATATAGGATGGCCTTAGGAAGCTGAAATGAACCCCTTTTAACCATGTTAATGGGTTCACATTATTGGTTGATAGAGAATCAAAATATAGTTACCAACAACTCGCGAAATGCTATGATTTTTACATATAAAATGTTCTTTATTCAGAAGTAATTCGTTTCGTCCCTAGTTCTAAAGAAAATAAAGGTACAACTGGTTGAATCCAACCTATTCTTCATAATAAACAACCCGCACACACTCCCTTTCCAAAAAATTCAATACACCAATCACTACGCTGAGATTTATTAGATCTATTGCTAAAATATCGGTATTAACCCCGAAACTCTCGGCGGATGGCCAGTGACCCAATAAAACGAAAGAATCGGTTACATTCTCAAAAATTTATATTATATCAATATTTAAAAAACTTATGAGAGGACAAAGGAGAAAGTGGATAGCAAAAACACATTCTTCATCTACCTACACTTTGTTTCCTCTCAAGTCTCGATGGCCAATAATACATATCAAAATCAAAAACCATTAGATAAAAACAACCAAGAAGTCAGGATGGCCGAGTGGTCTAAGGCGCCAGACTCAAGTTCTGGTCCTCTAACGAGGGCGTGGGTTCAAATCCCACTTCTGACATTTTCTCTTTTTATTCCTCCGAATTAACTAAAACGCACCGTTTTGCTAGATTCCCGCGCATCACACAAAACCCTACCTTCTCCAACAAAATCCCTCTCCACTTCCACAACTTCCATTTTCCCCCTCCCGTCACTCTTCACCTCATCCACCGAGTCAACTCAGTCTGCCATGGCCGACTCTGCGACCGAGGCAAACGTCCTAATTTCGTCCCCTGAAGCACCTAACGACCTGTCGGTGGCCGAGTCATGTCAGTCCGCCATGGCAGAGGCAAACGTCCTTAACTCGGCTACCGAAACACCTAACGAGCGGCCGCTAGCCGAGTCAACTCACTCTGCCATGGACGAATCTGCTACCGAGTCAGGCGCGCTCAACTCGGTGTCTACTTTAACGACGGAGGAGCTGGTAGCGAAGTCAATAGCTCCGGTAAAAAAGGAATTCCTACGGCCGCCTCCGATTAACAGATCGTCCGCGGCTGAAGTTGACAAGGAGAATGCTAATGGCGACGATCGCCGCGAAAAGAAGAGTATAGTCAAGGATAAGAAGTCTAAGCGCCAGCTCAAGCGAGAACGCCAGAATGTTTGTTCTTAGTTTTCTACTTTAATTTTATCCTATCCATTTTTAGTTTTCTTGAGCTTTGATTGATTTTGTTCGTTAGAGTATGTGATATAGTATGAAATGATCGTCCTTAGACTTTAGAAGTGTATGAGGAACATATATGGTGTTTTGTAGAGATTTACTCCCTCTGTCCCGATCATTTGTCTGCATTTGATTAATAAAAACGGCAAACAAATGATTGGGACAAAGCGGCACGTGAAAAGACAATTCTATTGTAAGGAGAATCGCCGTGTTTTGAACTGATTTTTGATTCATTAGAGTATGTGATGTTGCACGAAATGAGCTTCATGTACCACATCTGGAGGAATGTTTATGCTGTGTCGTAGTAATTTGATTGAGAAAACAATTTTATTGTGAGGATAATAGTCGCTTTTTGAGTTGATTTTGTTTCATTTGAGTTTGTGATGGAGTATGAAATGAGGTTAAGTTAACACTGTAGGAGGAGATTTATGCCGTGTTGTAGAATTTTAATTGGAAAAACTGTTCTACTGTAGGATGAGAGATCGACATTTGTGGATGTTATAGGAAAGTAGGCATGTTTGGCCGTTAATAAACTAGTGCGTGAATGGCTCTGTCTATGTCGGGTGAGGGGTTCAGATGTTACAAGTCACAATATTTTACCGAAAGATTAGTGTTATTTATTTATTTTTAATGGATGATAATATAAGAAACACAAATGCTTTTATGGATTACAGTGTTTTTTGTTACAATTCATTATGCCGAGAAACTAAAAATATTAAATCTTTGGTTGGAATTGATCTAGATTAGTCTACCATGCAACGATGACGAGAATGTGCAAGGGTTTAGTCTTTTGGTTTGTTGAACTTGCCTCGTTCGTCAGTGCATTGAATCAGTAAAAGCTGGGTATCAAGTGGAATTAGGGTAAAGACTTTGTAGTGTGTATATTTCCATGGTCTTTGTTTGGATGGTTGAGGAGACGGTCTATAAGATGTTAAGGTGTCAATGGTCGATCGCATACATGTGCTGGGGTTGCTGCCCTGTAGTTGCGATATTAAGCTGGTTTATTGATGCATGAATGCTCCTATGATCATATTTCCTGCACTGTACGACAGTTATTTAGGAGTGATCAAGCGGTAAATCGTAAATGTGATAGGGCATTGCATTCTGCCAAGATTTTAAATATCTTGAATTTTTCACTTATATTAACTGCTCTGGAGAATTTATTGCTGATTTTTCTATATCTTCACAGGAAAGAAAGTCTACCCTACACCTTTGTGCAGAGGTTGCTAAGACTGAAGATGTTAATGCATGTCGATATGGTGACAAGTGTCGTTTTAGCCATGATGTGGAAGCTTATAAATCGCAGGTAGTGCAGAGTTTTGGTCGTTTGCATATTTGGCCATGTTCACATACTTCTTTTACTGATGTATCTGATTATCCATTCGGGGCAGAGGCCAGCTGATCTCGAGGGAGAATGCCCATTTGTGACAGCTAAGAAACGCTGTCCTTATGGAATGACTTGCAGATATACTGGTACTCATGTAGCTGTCTCTGATGAGATTTTGGATGATTTGAGGAAGGGCTCTGAAGTGAATGTGTTGAAGAAAGACGTTCAAAAGCTTTTATGGAAGAACAAAATGAAATTCCCAAAGTCGAATACTGCTCTCAAACAGCTTGGGCTTACGGTACGCATTCCTTGATTCTCTCTTTATAACTTCCATCGGAACTACATTTTTTACGTTTCTGTCTCAATTTGTTCTTGTCAATGATATAGATGTTACATGGAACACAGAATAGATTTTGAAAACCGGATTTAGGTTTTTAGGGCTTACAAGGGACTTAGGTTTTTAGGACCTTATAGCCGAAATGGATTTCATGAACTCATGACTTCATGGACTCTTAAATCCTCAGTCATTTGAGCACATTGTTTTCTATTTGTTTTAGCTATCTCACACTTGTTGCTTGTACTTCTATTCTGAGTAGGGAATGGGCTTCACAAAAGTAACAGATACTGAAGATAAAGAAGAGGTTGATCCTGCTGCTTCCAATGGCTCTCATATTTCAGACAAAAATGGTTGTGGGAAGGGTGACACTGTTGGTAAACCTGTCGAGTCTCCTGTGCTTCCAGAAGAGGGATCTCTTGATGGTGTTTCTGGAACAGATGACATCAGACCCTTGAAGAAGGCAAAACCCGAGGATGAAGAGAAACCTTGTTCCGATGACACAAATAATGGTTATTTCCCTTGTTAGATTGTAGTGGTTTTTTTTTTTTTTGCTTTTTGTTTTGTATAATTTGCATCTTTCACAAGGTTACTGCTTTGCTTTCTTACAAATTTGGGTCTGGCAGGAGATGCCGTAATGAAGGACTCCAATGATGATGAGCCATGTAGTGCAAGTGAGAATATGTCAACGGAAATGGATGCTAGCTTAAAATTGCAGCCGCGTGAGAGAAAACTGATAGACTTCAGAGGGAAGATGTATCTTGCACCCCTGACTACTGTTGGCAATCTTCCTTTTCGTAGAGTTTGCAAGGTTTTAGGAGCTGATGTCACATGCGGTGAAATGGCTATGTGCACAAATCTTCTTCAGGTCAGTGTTTTTTTGCTATGGTATTTCCATTAAATTATTCTGCCAGATTTTAGGAAAGATATTTGTACATGATCATCTGGTCATTGCTACTTAGTTTGTGGTAATCCTTGAGAAATTGTGGTGGACTCTACGGGTTTCTTTGGGTACACTACTAGGACTGTAGGAGAGCAGTGGGATTGAGGGGAGGGAAAGGAAGGGAGTGGAATAGAGAGAGAATGCAGCAATTGCGCTTTTCTTCTAAATCTTTTCAGTGTTGAAAGAGTTTTAAATTGGCTTTTAAGCTGGAAAACAGTCCCTCCTTGTCCCTCCAAACCCAACTTGCATTCGGGACAACTTTAGACATTTTTTCATCACCTCTCTTCTCCAAATTGCATCACCTAAACAGAAGGCAAGTACAAGTTGCTGGTTTCTTGCTAATCCTGTACTTGACTTTTTATGTAAAGGGACAAGCTTCAGAATGGGCATTGCTGAGACGACATGAATCCGAGGATCTGTTTGGCGTACAAATTTGTGGTGCTTATCCTGATACTGTAGCGCGTGCTGTTGAGCTTATTGACCAAGAATGCTCAGTTGATTTCATTGATATTAATATGGGGTGCCCGATTGACCTTGTCGTGAACAAAGGGGCTGGATCAGCTCTTCTTACTAAGCCTATGCGCATGAAAAATGTTATACAAGCAGCTTGTGCTTCTGCAGAGAAGCCTATAACTGTCAAGGTACTCTCTATCCTAATCGCTTTTGTGTTCTTGCATGCTGTTGTGAGCAACTATAATTTTGGTACTAAATAGCTAACATCGTGCCATCGTGGCATCGTGCATGACAGTGATTCTTGTATTATACGGTCTCAGATAGTCAGATGTGAGACCAATCGAAATCCTTGTGTAGTGCTCATAAAGTCATGATTATATGGTTTACTGGTTGGTGTCACATGTATGACCATCTCATATGAGTTTTGGTGCTTTGAGATAGGTCTCTTGTTGTACTACCCCTTGTCTTGTTGTATCAGGTGAACAGAATCCGTTTGCTTTATGTTTCTCTGACATAATATTCACCTCGCTAGCTCTTGTATTATCAATAGTTGTGATCTTCGTTTGTTTCTTTCAGTTTTTCGCACTACTAGGTTCTGTGACTTTTTCAGGACTGCCCCGTACTTATTTGGTATTTCCATAAACCATTATTCAGGTGAGAACTGGCTACATTGAAGGTAGAAATCGTGTTGACTCGTTAATATCTGACATATATGACTGGGGAGCTTCTGCTTTAACAATACATGGTAGGTCCCGCCAGCAACGATATAGCAAACTTGCGGATTGGGAGTACGTATACAAATGTGTACAAAAGGCTCCCAGCTCATTACCAGTACTGGGAAATGGAGATGTCTTTTCCTATCTAGACTGGAACAAGCACTTGTCCGACTGCCCTGAGCTTTCTTCATGCATGATAGCACGAGGAGCCTTGATAAAGGTGGTTGATTTTTCCGTTTTTGATGTTCCATGGAACTGATGTATGAATATAGATAAGGGCGCCACAATTTTTTTGTTTGCTGTTGAACTTTTTTTTTCACATTTGCAGCCATGGCTATTCACTGAAATCAAGGAACAAAGGCATTGGGACATTAGCTCTGGCGAACGACTGGAAATACTGAAAAACTATGTACGTTTTGGCCTTGAGCACTGGGGTTCCGATACCAAAGGTTGGTGCAAGCTGACTGTATTACTTATCAGGATTTTGTCTACGCATAAATGTAAATGTAGTTACATTGTGTGCAACTTGCAAGTGGTATAGCAGATCTAGTTCAAATGCTCATACCGAGAACTGGTGGGACTGAGAACATGACACAAATTATGAACCATCTTCTTATCCCTACTTCATCCATTGGCTAAACAGTCCAAAAAACCAGAGAACTGAAAGTCATATTGATGGTCTATCTACTCTAACTCTTCATATAACTTTACGTAACCATGTGCGACACTCGGATATGGATATTATGCTTGGACACTTTGTGTTAGGCGAAAACAGTTTTTTCACAAGTTGACAAGTCCAAAGCATAGATAGACATCTATGTGAGATGCTTCGAACAGGGTCTGTGTAGCGTAGGTTATAATTACAGATGGTGGCCTTTCAGTTAGGACTAATGATAACTCTTCATGTTGCAAATTGGTCACGAGTTTAAAATATACCGAGTAGTGATGTCTGATAAACAGATTTTAATGAATAATTGTGAATGCAGGAGTGGAGACAACAAGGCACTTTTTATTGGAATGGCTTAGCTATATGTTCAGATACGTACCTGTTGGCCTACTGGAGGTTGTTCCACAAAGACTGAACTGGCGTCCGCCTTCATACTTTGGTCGCGATGACCTGGAAACTTTGATGGCCTCTGAATCTGCAGCTGACTGGGTAAGTAACTTAACAAATTGTCAAAAAATACGGTCTCATGTAGTGTTTTTAGTGAGAGGGCTCCATTTAGCTACTGAATATACTTACTAATATATTGAATCAGATCCTTGTTGATGTACCTGTCACATTTTTACATGTGATAATAATGTGATATGGTGTTTCAGAAGAATAATGGTAGCAAGATTTTGCTATTTCTTGCTCAATTTTGAGCATTTTTCTCATTTTTATTTGCAGATTCGAATATCTGAGATGTTACTTGGAAAGGTTCCTGACGGATTCAATTTTGCACCGAAGCATAAATCAAATGCTTACGATAGTGCAGAGAATGGTTGATATAACCTTACAGGTTATACATATTGCTTCTGAGTCCTGCTAATCAGTATGTTCGAGGCTTGAAGCTATAATTATATCTGTTGTACGCGTTTTATTTAGTTCAACTAGTCTCTCTCCTTTTTTTTTTTTTTTTTTTTTTTTTTTTTTGAAATTTTCCAATTTGGTGATTCAGGTTTGGGATAGCAATCTAGCATTATTAAATTTTGATGCAATATTTTAGCTTTTCAAATCATAGCTTGCTTTGGTGCAAAACTTCAGAAAAAGGCAAATTTTTATAACATGTTCATGGGCAAAACATCAGAAAAAGGCTACTCATACATGAGGTGTATGGAAATCTCATACACGACTAATGACAATGCGCTACGTGGCAAACTCAAGCAAACTCAAGGTAATTTCTTTGGGTTAATCTAGGGTTAGTATTGTAATTTGACATATGTGGTTAATAGATTAATTACATCTAGTTAACATTATTTATGAAATTGTTTTATTTGTTTTCATTTTGTTTAATCATTTATGGAATTGTTTTATTTGTTTTCATTTTGTTAAACCATTTTCATTGTTTTGTTTTAATTTAATTTGTTATTAGAGTAAATGATTAACCAACCCTTTAATCAAAATTTGTTTAATTGTTGAAAAAAAAAATTGTCAAACTTTTATCCAAATTGAGTAATCAAATTGATCTTTCTCAATTGAAACCTAATTCAATTCGTGCAAAATCAATGACCCTTAATTCATCAGCCTGATTCAAATAATGATAATAGATCAATCAATTGATGAACGTCAAAATCAATTAACATTCCCTAATTTAATTCAATTAAACAAAACACAATTCAATTATATTAATTAAATTGATGAACCCTAATTCAGTAAATCATAATCTAGCAATTGATAAACCCTAATTCAATTAATCAAAATTAAAATTGTTAAATTGATGAAACATAATTCAATTACACCTTTGCTTATGGCTACAATCGATTTTTTTTTTTTTTTTTTTTTTTTTTTTTTTTTTTTTTTTTTTTTTTTATTATTATTTTTTTTTACGTAGATGTTAGTACGGGATTAGGGGTAAAATTAAACAAAAAAAATTGTGGTTATTGCGGTTCGAACACGAGTGGCATTAGCAACAAGTTGATGATTTCAAAGAGACTAGTAACCAACAAAGCAAGGGTATATGTAGTCGTTCTTCATTGTGACCGACCCTTGTTTTATCGGAGCCTGCTCCCATTTCATTCAGAATCTCAATACCCACATGTGCCTCTAATGCCTTCACCACCTTCGCTGATTCAGCCTCATATAAGGCATAAGTCTCATCATCATGTAATGTCAGCCTATATATAGTCGTTCTCCATTGTGGCCGCAAGAGATCGCTTAAGTCGTTCAGACTCACCAGGATTGTAGTACCCAGCAGGAAGGTGCTCGTAACCCCGAACCAAGTCCTTTCGCCATCGATTCAAAATGTACTTATCGGGAATAAACTGCAGTTTATTCAGCTGCAGTAGTACGCGAATAATATGCCTGCACAATATACCTTTAAATTCGAAAAGTTTACAAGTACAAGTGAACTTACCGAAGTCCAAGTTAACCGAAACATTGTACTTTTTTTTTTCGTCGGTTCCAAAATGGTGTTGTCACCTCATCCGTTACAATAAACGAACAAAAATTCCCAATGTTCAAATTAGACTCGGCATTGGTGTGTATAAGACCGTGAACCTCATCCTTCACCTTTCCGAACATGTTATTCGTGTAAGCCCTTTGGAAAACTTCCCCAGCAATGACTGTCTTATTATAAGGACATGGTCTTTCGTGACAAGCATAGTTAAAATGTAATTCATCCTCAACCTTGGATCAAAGTGCATTTTGATAACTATCAAGGAATTTGAACAGAGTAGTTTCAACGTTGACGTATGCCTTGAAAAATATGTTCGCCTGTTCACTTTTTTGCGTAGATGACATACCTGCACAAAAGATGTCCCTCCAATACAATGGCACCCACGAATGTTTTTCAAAAGAGTCTATGATCGAACCATTTTCTTAAGATCATATTTAGTGACAAAATGATGCCATGCCCCCTCAAAGTCATCGCTATCTGCACTGTCGTCAACAATTTTCCAAAGGTCAACCATAATTTCTTGATACCTTACACAACTTCCCAAATTCTTTGTTGCGTTCACCATCATGTGCCAAAGACACAAACGGTGATGAGTATTAGTAAATACGTCCTTCACAGCCTTACCCATTCCCTCGCATTGATCAGTGAGTATAACCGATGGAGCTCTACCCATACAGTCTAGCCATATCCTACCAAGTAAAGCTATCCGCATCTTCATGTGAAACCAAAGCGGCATCAAGCACAACAGTACTACCGTGATGATTTACGCCAACAAATGGAGTAAACGACATTTTGTACCTATAATTAAAACATAATAAATTCAATTAATAATTAATTTTACTCCTGTTTTAACAACATAATAAGGCTTTTTATAGACAAAATAGTTATGCTTCAAGGTTAATTGTTACCATTAATCAATGATGAACCGAGAATACATATGACCCGAATATACAGATGAAAGCTAAATCATATGACCCATTTTATCAACACAATAAGGCTGTTTGAAGCTGATGAGGTACTAGTTAGACAGTCAAAAGAGAGACAAAGACCCAAACACCATGAATCAATGATGAACCGAGTATACATATGATCCGAGTATACAAATGAAAGCAAAATAATTTATTCACACTGAAGAACAACTACATACACGATTAAACATCATTTGAAATTGGTAGTATCACTGCATCATTACCTAAGTTAAGTCATTAGCATATTTTATCTTGAAACCCTAATTACTATAACATAAAAAGATTAAACCACAACACGATTAAAACATAATATATTATTAAAACATAGTAAGTACTCATACATATACGATTAACTCATAATTAGTATACATTTTAGCCACATACCCGATTAAACCCTAATTGATTAATACCCAATTCATGAAACCCTAATTCGATTAACATTAACTAAAAAAAATGTCTTAAATTAATTGGCATAATTTGGTCATCTGTTAACACAAAATTTAGCATCATAAGAAATTGCATCACCAAATGCCTTCGTCATTCCTCTACAACGTCCATCAGCCCAAAACATGTTAAGAAGCTTTCCTTCATAATCCGTCTCGATAGCATAGTAAAAATCGGGATCGACTTCCTTAAGCTTAAGGAATCGTGCTTCCAAAGCCGCTGCATCACTATTAATTCTACTACGTCTTCGTTTAAGATTAAGAAAATTCCTTATGTCACACTGATTGATGCGTAAATTTTCATGTCCACCCACTTCTCTAACCAAAATGTGAAAGTTATTAGCTATAGAAATACCGGCAGCGTCATTCAATAAGGATCGTCTTTTAAAATATTCGTCAAACAACCTATACTAACCATGTGATGAGTATTTTCTGGTTTTAATTCGTGATTGTGCTCCAACGAACACTGACCGATGACGATAAAATTATTTTGCAATGATGCTTCTATGGCGAATTTGCATTTCACAAAGTTTGCAATATCTTTAAACCCGTTTTGTTTTCTCGGATTGGCCCTGTAATACCTCAGATTCTGAGTAGAGGAACTTGATGACAGTACAACCTACTCGACCGAGTAAGTCATCAACTGTTTTGTGGCAGGCTACTGCCTGTGAGCACTCGGCCGAGTATGTGAGACACTCGGTCGAGTAGGACGTACTCGGTCAAGTATGTCTGGTACTCGACCGAGTGCCCGATCCGAAGTCGTGTTTTCGAGCGGTTTTGATTAGAATGATTAGGGAGTATAAAATAATCATTTCAGTCGTCTTCAACATTTTTATAAACATTTTACAAACCTAATTCACTCCCCAATCACCCTAATCAAATACTAAGCAAAGATTTACCATTTTGGTCTTCGGGTTTCGTAAGTCTCACATATATCGGATTGTAAGTTCTAGATCTTGTCTTTATTGCATTTTAGTATTAGTCTTAAACCCTAATTTGGGTTATTGTGGTTATGTTGTCATGGATCTTTGATTATAGTGATTGTATATGATTATTATTGTGTGTAGGTGACGGTCTCATGAAGAATTTCTATTGCGATTACTGGTGTGTGCTTGGATGGTGAAAAGGTAAGGTTTCCTTACTCAGTATAATGTTGTGTAATTATTGCTATGGTTGTGATTAATGTGTAATATGATAGTGGTATTATGATGGTGATATTGTGTTGATATTGTGAGCCATATCGAGAGATGGTTTTACCCCCATTGTTCGCCTCTTATGTCTCTCAACGCAAGAGGGATGTGGACATTAATTGACTTGGGTTCGCTCGTTGCGATGAGCGGAGCTTACGTGGACTGGCTGCGGTCACCCATTGGCGGTGTGGATTACTCGTTGCGATGAGAATCCGGCTGGGGCTACTAACTGTGGTTAGTAGTCGTGTCCGAGCTGCGATTCAGGCACTTGTTCTTGGAGCTCGGAGATGATGCTTGATTATGGTGTATGATTAATTTTACATGAGATTATGATGTTGGAATATCTGCTAACGTGTGTTGGATTATGTGTTGTTTTCTTATGTGCTCTGTTGTGATCCATTTGATATTGCCGGCAAATGATGAACAGTGAATTTTGACAAGTGTTGATGTTTGATCTAGCTTGCGCATTTGTATGGGACACCGACGTTTCAGTTTCATTTCATAGCTTCCGCCGATTCTTTAGACTTCTTTGCCTTTTGGTTTTCCAAATATAATATGTTTTGGTTTTGAGACTTGTATTTACATCTAGATTTTTCTTTATCTTAACAAATGTTTCATTATGGTCTATTTGATATACTTTACCTCGAGCATCCGATATGGTATCATCTCCATTTACTAAGATAGGCCTTGGTAAGGAAATTTGGTAGATATGGGTGTTACAGACTCCCCATGTATAACATAATCTTATTCGCTTCAGCATGTGGAAACGAGTTTGGTTCTTCCCCATACCATTGCGCTTCACACCTCTTTCCTGGTACTTCTTCACCAATTCACTACACCTAATATAAAGTTGAAAAGCGTTTTTATACGCATATAGATAAGAAAATTACTCTGGTGGGAACATTAACTTCCAAAGAATCGCCATTACTACCAGTGTTTAACATATTTCCTGTAACACCCTCATACCCCAAGGCACCTTATCAAGGACTATCTCAAGATATGGAAGTGCTACCGTCTCGGTTACCCCAAGGCAGTGTACATCACATAAACCATAATGAAACATACTTAAAGTTTAAACTTTATTAAAAATGTTACAAACTCCCAAAAATACAAATACAATTTAAATCCCAAAACTGTGATAACAACATAAGATAAAGTTATGCGGAAGCTAAACTATTAAATAACTAGTGACGACTCCGCCCTGCCAATCCCCGCAGCAACATCAACAATGATAATCATCATCATTTGCTAAACCAACTGCTCACCATCCCCAATGGATTACCACAGTTTTGAAAACAGAAATGGGGTCAGTCAACTATACAATAATATGACATAGCAATACATAAGCATGAACTGTAACACCCCCATACTCCAAAGTGCCTTACCAAGGCCACCTCGAGTATAAAGGCGTTACCATCTCGGTTTCCCGAGGCAATGATAATCAA
>VHZZ01001207.1:46510-59381 GCA_009801015.1 Silene noctiflora | reverse complement strand
GTGGCTAACCTTTCACTTGCCGGAAAAGCACAAGTGGAAAATCCCCACTTGCCGGAAAAGCACAAGTGGGACGGAGACAAGTTAAGCAAGGCATGGGATAACATGGCTATGTGGAACATTACATTCACGAGAACATCAAATGTAAACAAATGGTGGCAATATGAGTAGAACATGCAAAAAACGAGGCATAACGTAAACAAATCATGAACTCATTGCATAACGATCATACTCATGCGAAATGAATAAGAATAAACAGTCGGGTGCTCCCAGCCGGCCCTTAAATCGACCAAAATTCCCAAAACCAAGTCAGAGAGCTCCCAGCCGGCAGTGGACCGGCAGCCGGCCCACCGGCTGGGACAACAACTTGATGAATATTGAATAAAAGAAGTCAGAAACTCCCCAGCCGGTCCACCGGCTGGGACAACATTTACACATAATCTCCAATAAATCTACAAGTGTCTTCAGCCGGTATGGGCTGACCGGCAGCCGGCCAACCGGCTGGGACACTCCCAACACAAAAATGCCATTTTTGAAGCAAAAGGTTCCCAGCCGGTCAGTGGACCGGCAGCCGGCCCACTGGCTGAGGACCCCTGTAGCACGATTTTCAGCATTTCAAACCAATTAACATGATTTCGAGACAAGTTTACATTTTTCATGAGACGATAAACATGTATGAAGCGTAAAGACAACATATAAACAACCAACTATCCAAAATACACTAATTTTATCCATCAATTGTTTMCATATGATAAATTCCATAACTTTCATGTGAACAAACATTGTAATATGAGAAGAATGGAGCAAGTAGCCAAGTGAACATGTATTCATCACCATAATCATATTCATAAGACAAAACATAAGCTAGATAAGTAGCATCCAACCGACATATTCCAATAACTTGAGAAATCAACATCCATAATGCATATAGAACTCATCTTTCTCAACAAACAACATATTCAACATGTGAATACATATAAAAACACAAAGAATCGGTGTAAAGCCGAGTAACCCATCACCGTTACCTCGAGGCGTCTTCAATCTTCAATGGACTCGTCTACTAAATAGCAATCCGCCTCCGGGTCTTCGAGATTCTTGCCTAAACAATAACACAATTCACAAGTTTAGAGAGGAAATTCACCCATTAGGGTAAGGAGGGAAACTCGAAAATGGGGAAGGAGGGATAAAAACAGAAACTTTATCACATACTAAGAAGGAGGATGAGAAGAGGAAGAGAACGGTGCAAAAAACAATGAAATCGGTTGAGAAACGAAGAAGTTATGCCCGTCTTAAGATTGGAGAAAAATGTGTAACAATGGAGTTTTGGAGGAAGGGTTGTATGCTGAGAAAAGAGTAGAGGAAATGAAGGAGATGGGGGTTTTTAGAGGAGAAGGGTGATTATTGGGTCTAGTTAGACATCTAGGCCCAATACAACATTGAATGAGTCAGTTTCGGATTTAAAACACGTCTTGATGCTACTATAYAACTAAGACGGAAATTATCATTATTAACATAAATATTATACCGTAAAATTTACATTTTATAAWAATAATATTTAAAATCATAATTAGCCTAATTCAATTACTAAAATAGTTTAAATACATATTTTCACCCAAAATACGATTAAACCGAAATTTATTTTAAATAACTTGTTAAATTATTTTTAAAACTBAAATTTGAAATTGCGGGTGTTACACTATCTATCAAACTAAGTGAGGACTCCATATCGTCAAGACTCACGAGCTATCCAAAATCATACCTGCTAATCAATTGCTCACCATCCTCGAATGGATCACCACAGTTTAAAAACAATTGAACGAGGTCAGTTATTGAATAATAAAATAAGACAATAACAACACAACATCACATTTCTCCAAACTCCACAACTTTCAAAATCACTTGACTACACATCAAGTGTGTAGCCCTGCCAGATTACCCATCGCAATAGGTAATCCACTCCGCCAGTAGGGACCGCAACCCAACCACCTAAGCCCCGCTCAACACCATAGAGCGAATAACCCAATGATCATTAATGTGCACATCCCCTTGTGACGGAAACCCCAAGGGGCGAACAAGAGCGTGAAGTCATTCCCGAAAATGACTCCACTCAGCCGAGGGTGCACCTCGCGAACCACATACAAACAACAACAACAACCAAAAAACTGATAAACATGCCAATACTAAGAAATACAATCACAATTACAATCATACTCATATCACCACATCATCTTAACCAATTAAAAAATAACTGAGTAGGGAAACCCTACTTGAGACGGTATCACACACTAGCGCAAGAAAGTCAGAATTCCTCTTCTACGAAATCACCTCCTATACAACAAACATTCAATTACCATCTATGCCACAAATAAACTCTCAAAAACCCCCAATATACCCAATTAGGGTTTAAGCAAAACTAATGAATTGACATAAAAACAACATAGGAAACTTACCCACAAGATGATGGACACAAAGGTATGAAAAGCCCCAAAAAGTAAGAACACAAGCCCTTGATTTGATAATAAAGAGAGAGGAGTAGATCTACGTTCTTTGAGTTTTGTGTGAAAGGTTTATAAAATAAAGGTAAATGAAAAGAAACTGTCGTTATATAAAAAGCCTCCCATTTTCTTTAAAATCAAATCGGACGAAAACCCGTATAAACACAGGCACTCGATCGAGTAACTAACATACTCGATCGAGTACTGCCTACTCGATCGAGTTACCCCAACTCGGTCGAGTATATAAGGAACAGGAAGTACTCCAGACTCTGGTTATAACTTACTCGATAGATTACCCTCTACTCGATAGAGTACCCAAAGACCAAATGCCTGAGGTATTACACTATGAACTAAAGCAAATAAACACAAGGAAGCAAGTAGATGAAAAGAATTAAATCAAGATATTAAAAGATTATGGTGTTAGGGTTCACTAATGTAGGTTATGGTTGGCCTATGGTTACAATTAGAGATAGTACAAGGGTAGGATCGAGGTAGGTCTCCACCTCTCGGTGTAAGACGAACCTCTGGGCTAGGTTAGATCGAATTCTCGCTCTAATCATCCCCAAACCCACTATTGCCACACACAAACTTAACACAAGTCTAAACTCTCACTTAAACAACATGCAAATAGATCATGGAGAACTCAAATTCTCATTCAAGCCTTCCAACAAACACTTGGCATGCACAAAAAAAAAAAAACAACCTACCTAAGGACTTCTCTTTTGTATCAAAACCAATAATCAAGCCATAAAATCCTACGCTAGATCCCGCTCTACCCTAGTAGCACACTGCTCACACATAATTGCAACAACAAACACAAAAGATAAAGACTTTAACACGAAATAAACAAGAGGAAACATGCTCATAAGAATAAACAACTAAATAAACATAAACATGTAAACAATTGAAGAGGAATTGAAATTGGGACAAGAATTATACTAACAATAACTAAAGGTGCCAACTTGGATTGATAAATGGAAGATGAATCTCTTCAAGTCTTCATATTACAACCCAATAACTAAATGTAAACTATTGAAAGTAGTAGATCTAATGATAAATAAAGAGTAATTATGAATACTTAAGCACTAATTAAGGAAAGATTAATGTTTGATTAAGTTATATTACAAGCTTAAACTAGGGTTTTCTCAATCTAGGGTAGTGTGTCCAAGAGTGATTAACATGGGGTATATGTATCCCCTTGGATTAGGCCTCAATAGAAAGGAAGAAGCCCAACTCGTCACAGTGCTCCCCGGCCGGCTGCCGGTGCACCTACCGGCAGCGAGGCTTCTTCAGTTTGTGCCAAAAATGTCCAAAGTCATAATACGTACGTTCCCCTGCCGATGAGCCGGCTACCGGCCAACTGGCAGAGAACCTCTGCTCTTGAGTTTTGTCTTCATTCTTCTCTTTGGCTGGGTGGGGTGCCGGTTGACCGATTGTCAGTGCGTCAACCGACACCGAGCACTTTCTTCCTTTGCTCCTTAACTTCTTTTTATTCTTCATTGTGGGAGGTGAGTGAGTCCATAACCGGTGATCCGGCTGTTGGCCAACCGGCAGGGGACTCTGGTTTCTTGTTTCTCCTCCTCTTCTTCTTCTCAGGCTAACAAAGGTTAGCTCCCGGGCTTACTCTTTATTCCTTCTTGCCTTGTTCCGAGCCTATTCCCTATAAAATGAGACGGGAATTCAATAGCATAGGACTAACGTGGAATAAAAGGGTAAAATACAAGCAAATGTAAGCCAAAACCGTGTCATGTCGAGTCAAAATGCATGAGAATAAAGAGGGGAAGTGGTATAAATTAGGCATATATCAATAACATTCTTAGTACTTTATACTAAAAATAATATTTTGAACATAATAAATCTAACTTTTTTTGCAATATTATGTTAATGATTCAATTTTGTATGTAATTTAATATCCAATTTTGCACATATTTTACTAAAAATGTAATTAGTAAAGATAAAAGTTGACTATTATATGTGTTAGGTCACCAAAATGAAATTTTATTCAAAACTTAGGTCACCAAAGTGGGAAATAGTCCAAACCTCAGGGCATCAAAGTGGAATTATACAAATCGTAGGGTACTAAAGTGGAATTACCCCAATCCTCTGGGTACCAAAGTGGAAATTTTCCAAATAAAAACTCTATATACTGCGCTTACGCAGGATCTATACTAGTTTTACTCTACTCAAATAAGGCTTATGCATAAAATCTATACTAGTTCTACCCTAATCAAATAAGGCTAAAATCCACTTGTATCCAAAATTTGATGAACTTGATCGTTAGAAATAAACCTGATAAATGGGCCAATCGAATCGAATTCAAGTTGAGTTAATTTTAAAAGGCCCATAACATGGTTGACTCTTCTCCAAGCAACTAACCAAAATTCTGTCTTAAATTTCTTTTAACAAGAACAAAAATAGAGGTTTAAGTTGAATCCATCACCATTCACCCACCAAAGTTGATCATCTAAATCCCTTTCTCTCAAATCAATCGTATTAATCAGATCCAAATAATGACAGTCGCAATACTTCCTCAATTCTACAGCGGCACCAGTACGCTCGCCATGGTAATTTCACTTTTTTGTTATTATTTTTTTTTTTTTTTTTTTGGTTTGATTGAATTGTTTGGTATTAATTTTGGGATTTGGAATGTTGATAGGTGGCTCGTTTGTCAACTTTCTCAGCTGGTTTAGCTTACGGCAATGCCAAACTCAAGTTTCTCAAGGTCCCTTCTTTTATTTATTTATTTATTTAGGACAATGTTGGTAAATCTTACTCCCTCGGTCCCTATCATTTGTGTATCTTATCCCTCGCAAAATATCAAACAAGTTAAAAGAAATGATTGAGACGGAGGGGGGTTTTTGATCTATTTTTTTACTTTGACGGATTGATTATGCGATTAGTATGGATGGTTGATCAAGCCGAAATGTTTTGAACTTAGATTTATCAAGCATATATTGATGTATCGTTTTGTTGTCTAAACTAGTAGGGACTATGATGCATTGGTATTATTGTTTATTACATTGTCTGTTTTATTACGGGTTGTGTTTTGGTAGTTTAAGTGGTGTAGGCGTGGGATGAATTGTAGTCTGTCGAGACTCGAGATCATGAAAAGGAATGTGTTTGATTTTAGCAAAGGTGGAAATCTTCCATTTAGGGCTCCTGGTTGCATTGTTTGGGACTATTGATATTGGGGTTTAAGAGCTGCTGGGTGTTGATTGAATTATCCTAATGAGATGGGCAGATGGCAGACCTTTGCTAAAGTACTTGCTAGAGGGTGGGAACTTGGAATTGTTACCGTCGTATACTGTTCGGAAATTAGCGCCAATCTCCACGCGCACGAAAGCAACCAATCGACAAGTAAACCGTAAGAGTAAATAAATGTAAGCAATAATAAGATGAGACAATATTTAAGGTCAAACCCAGGGCAAAACCTTCCAAACCAGAAGTAAAACCCACTAGCCAAATTGACTAGAATCCACTATAAAAATAGTTCCAGTACAACAAAACCGTCACGAATTAAATACTAATTCGAAACCCACAATAATATAACATAACCACCTTTAGACTTCCAGTAATATTAGCAAATGCCACTAATATTACCCCTAAAGTAACCTCCTAAATTATTGTACATAACACTGTTATACCGCCCCTCACTCTCAAACCCCGACTGTTTTTTTATCTACCAGTCACCTTGTTTGATTACATTTTGTGACATATCTTTTCCAAAGGAATTACATCCTTTATATAGTTTGTGAAATGACGTTATAATTTAACATCATAAATCACCTCACACGTTATTCCCTAATGAATTGAAAACAATTCATAAGTTTTTGCACATTCTTATGCAAATGAATTCATATTCATTTAACTCCAACATGTTACATGTGCATTGTAACAATTATCATTAAACTCTTCTGTTGGATAAGTTTCTTTTACCAACAATACTGTATAGTTCTTGATTTTCCGCTCTCATTCTTTGGACTTGCACAGTTGCACTACTTTTCATAAATGTGGGAAGAATTTTGAAAAATGTGCAATTCCAAATAATAAGAGTGTAGAGTAGTGTGAGCTATTCGTAGGTTTTTTCGCTCTGAACAATAAGGTTATGCTCATTACTGACATGTTTAAGAGAGGCAATATAACCAAAGTTATGACCAGATGTTGAATCATTATCAAAATAAGAAGTAGGCTAAAATTAGGATACACTGTGAAAATAAAACTAGCAAATATAGTGAATGGACTATAGTTTAGTCAAGAACACAGAAATAATTCTATTCAAAGAGAACCTCTCCTTTTTGTTTTGGTTCTATGATTATCATCAATTGAAACTGTTAACTTTTGGCACGGGTCTGAGTGATCTTCGGTGTGTCATATGTGGTGAATTATACCATTGAGACTAATTGGATGGTAACTGGTGAGTGTTCTATATAGTTCTGGTTTATACAATCATTATTAGGCACGCTTTATTGATCTTCTCATAGAAGATGAGGACGCAGGTTTACATCCTGAGTCAGATATTTTCTTTCTTGGGCTCTTCAACAAGGAAACCCAAAACCTCGAGTTCTTCCACTGATGGGGGTTTTGGATTTGTTAAATAAGAACTTGGGTTACTTCTTATTTCAGAACAAGTTCTTAAGTAGAGAGAAAGAAAGAGGGAATATTGGGAGCAGGTCCACTTTAGTGATAAATTTAGGTTCTTCTGTTATTTCACCACTTTAGTGAGAGAATATTTGGCAAAGATGAAGCCTAATTATAGGGAAATCCGTTGTGGTTGCTGAAATCAGTGTTATCAAATTTGTGACACGACCAATTCGAATTCGTAATATGAATATGCGATTTGCTCAAAATAGAGCATATTCAGTAAAATTATAACCATACACCATCCATAAACTCGATTATGTGCAAAGTGAGATTCGCGCTTCAGAATAGGTAACTAAATGAATAAAATTTACACATTGTGTCAAATTTGATGCTCGATATCAAGATTATAAGTTGTTTAGTCATGATTAGAGCTCATGCTCCTGGCATTTTTTGTTTTTCAACGTTTTGTATGCCGTGTTTTGACATTATGGAGTTCTTGTATGTAGTGTCGCTGTAAATTTTGTATTCATGTATAGCACAATGCAAAAAGCTAAAACTGAAGATTTGCTGGTTTTTCAGATGAAAGCAAAGTCTGCGCAGAAAGCTGAAGCCAAGGCGCACCACTAAGAGAGATGAAGCCTGATGAATAATGCATTGAAGAGTGGTTTTTCTGATTTATCATTTAAGCCGGAAGGTTTTCATAGACCCAGATACTGATTGTCTGATAGCTGCTTTTGTTTAGTCTGCCACTTTTTCTGTTAAACTCCGTAGAACAAATGGTTTCCATTTTTTGACATTGAAATATATAATTATAACAAAGCATAACAACTCAATTGTCTATCCTTTCTTTTGAGAAATAGTACAACCTATTACCCGGCAAAGGCATAGCTATTGAAGCACCAGATGCCTATCAAAATGCCGATATCTTCATTAAACAAATTTCAATTGTCTTACAAATGAAATCTCAGCTCTGAGCCTCTGGTTGGTTGCCTCTCTAAATGGAATAAATTTCAGATTAGTAAATCTATATGTGCATGCTGTTTTTTTACATTAAATTTTTATATATTCTGTTGGATTTTTTTTCTAAAGAACAATGGGTTGGCTATTTTAAATTTACCCCTTCATTTTGTCTACCCTTATGACTCATCTTCTCCCATCTCCACTCTAGTCAACCATCTTGACCACCCCAGCCACACCGCCATAAATCACCTAAATCCTTCTCCACCCTAACACCGAAGTCCAAACCAGGAAGGCCCTCACCAACCATCAAAAGCATCTCCCTGACAGCGACTTTTATCATAGCATGTGCGCCCATGGTTGTCCATAGCTAGGAGACTTATCCTGAACTTGTACTCTCAGAGGGGAGGAAGTAATTTGAAAGAAGTTTAACATTTCCCTTTGTTCGGACTTCCCTGTTTGCGTTCGCCGCAACATCTACTGGACAAGGATGGGGAAGCTACTCTCTCGAAAAATATGACATTGACATAAAGCGATGCCAATACCTGACCTGCATCCATTGGGTTTCATGCACCCGCTGGCATGTCCCCTCCCTAATCACTACCGTGATTTCTAAAAATATATCTAGCAAAATTAACCTGACTGATATTGTTTGACCCGAAATTTCTAATTCATTCAAGTTTTGAACCCGAATAGACGACTGGAATTTGACCAGAATCCGAATTGGCTCGACTCAATTCTACTTGGCCTAAATGCAAGTGAGTTCAAAATGAAACGAACCTGACTTGACATGCATGCGCCACTCGACTGACATATGTTTGCCAGGTGTATCCTTTACCCACTCCATCTCTTGAACCCCATGAAACACTTCTCCACCTATCCCCAAAATCCGAGCCTCACCCCTTGCAACCCCTCCTCTACTATCGGAATTCAACCCTCACTTGTTTGATCATCGGTTGACCTCTGATGTAAACAAGGATGATATAAATAAATTGGATGAAAGGACTATTTTTTTTCACGATCTTGTTAACTTTGTGGTTATGAAGTTTTAGTAACTAAATTTCCTTCTTAAATTAGATGGAAATGATCAAACAAAGATTATTAGTTTCCAATATGAACATGGTCTTACTAGCAAATTATAGGATATAACTTATATGCGTTGTTTCTAAAAAGTCCGAAGTCTAATCTTGCACCATTTTTTTGGTGTCAAATGGGTGCAAGGGCCAAGGCCAGTACAATATAGGAGGAGGAGGGGAATTCGAACCGATGACCTATCGTGAAAATACCCAGTCTTAACCACTAGGCTAAAACCTCTTCAGTTGCACTCCATTTTACGAGTCGGAATAATGGTTTGCATTGGTTACTTGTTGAGAAATCAATGAATGTTGCCAAGTGCCAAAACAGATAATCCAGAAAGAATACATTGAATTTGTTTATGAAAAAAGTCTAAACACCAGACATGTCAACTAATCAAAGACTTAGAAAAGGGGACAATATGACATTCATTTAATAAAATCGACAATCAATAAGACATTATCCTCTTTCACAAGGAGATTCATATACTCATGGAGGCAGTTTAAACACTTTGGATTTTTATTTTTATTTTTTTTGTAACAACTGTCTTTGTCACAAATTGTTCCTTGTCATCAAGACAAAATAACTTATTTATTTTTTAATCTTTTTTTGTGGTTGAACGTGAAAAATGGAAAATCTAATAAAAGATTGAAGAGAACTAGGGGCCAGCTAATCACAAGTCACAACCAATTTTTGCATTCTTTCTTGGTCCTCCACAATGATTAATGTTATTACTCTTAAAATGCCAAAATTTAAAGCTATACTTTTTATACAGTATTTGGGACGTGTTGAAATTTCAGACCGAAAATAATTTAGGGTCGGATCACATGACGTTCGTTCATTTGAGATACATTAACTTTAAAATGGGTTAATCGGAGAAGCCTAGGTACTACTTTCAAACGCAGTTCACAAGTGTCCGTGAGAACTTATTCTTCCTCTTTTTTTAGTCCCGTTTCATGAGTCTCAAGTTACGTTACTCCGACTCGGATGTAAGTATCGGACACGGCACACTGTTGCATAATGTTGTCTTTTGCGAATTGTTTCATTTTTTTTTAGTCTAAAATAAATTGTCCAAGTGTCATGTCATGTTCCGTCGAACACGCAACACATGATCATAGTAAAGTGTCAGAGTAACGTAGGTCTTATGCAGTTATGTCAGAGTAGCAGTGCTGCAATGTTAATAAAACCAACTAAATTTGGTCCTGAATGTGAAGTTCATACCATTCCATCTTACACATTAGCAGAGACTTGCAGTCACTCTTATCAGTTTCGAGTCGTAACTTCTATTTTCAACTCTTTCTCCCAATATTTACTTGAACTCTTTTCGTAGATGTCAGATGGCTTAGCTGATACTCCGTAAATCATTTAGTAGCCATATTCATGAACTAATGCTTAAATACTAAACCTGTTAGCTAGAAAACACGGAGATGCTGAAATTCGAACAAGTTAATAATGTGAGGAAAAAAACCCTGTTAGATGAATTAGCACTACAGGCTTTCAGCTTTATATAAGCTGTTCAGGTTAAATTATGCTGTCACCCCCTGGTTGTGGAAATCGCAACGAAACAGAAACATATTTCGAAGTATTGAGGAAGTGGTAGCGTGAAGAAAACACAAAAGTAAAATATGATAATACCTGTTTTAAGGATGATGATTAATCTAACTTTGTGGCTTATCACTTTCTGTAACAATCCCTCGATCACGCGAGTTGTCGTCTTCCTAACAGATCATTGACATGAACTAGAAGTGGTACCTGCAATGTAAATGGTACCATCTTTAGAAATTAATATGCTAAGACAATCCCGTCCACGAAATATACGAAAAATCTATTCATGGAAGATGACACCATATAAATACAATTATGCATTATACAGTCTTAGACCAGAAATCAACAGTTGAAATTGGATAACACTAAGAAATTAAGACTGAGATTTCATTATCATTGCCCTCATTGATGAAAGCCACAATTCAGTTCAAACACATGATGAGTTATTACTTATTTGTAGGGATAGTGATACTACCTTTTTTTGTCTTATCATCGTCCCTCTGCATAAGACTGATATTATAGAGCCGCAAATTCTGCAATGTCTGGATCGAAATTCCTCGTAATGAAACGAAATTTAGTTTTAAACGTTCACAGTCGAGTTGCATAAACTCAAAAATGTATCAGTATTCTGTAAATCGTTATTCAGATTCGAAAACCTCATGGTTGAGGATAAAATTAATATATTCAAGTATATATGAGGATGGCGTGATCAAGCACATCAAATTTCATGATTCACATCACAATTTAGACTAGCACTAACTTTCTGATTAGGAATCTTGTACATCCATACAAGAGGTACAAGTACTAAAATACAGGAACTATCAAGGCTTAAATCTTCCTTTTTTTTTGTTTCCTTACTTGGATGCTTAACAATGGAGCTAAAAATTCATTAATCCTTCTTTATATGTTATGATTAATTACGGGACTTAATCGTGTTTACTTTTTTTTTTTTCTTTAACAATTACTTGGTCCAATTTTCTGTGCAACTTTTATTTTACATCATTTGAACACTATTTCTCCGTATTTGATATCATCGAATAGATGTAAGTTTAGTTTGCGTATGTATATCCGACCCCCCAAACCCATGGATATACATATTCAAAAGATCTTATACAAATTACTCCGTATAAAATAAGACGGTCTCCTTCTATTGGTTAAAACTTCATCTGCCATTATTGTTAATAAATAAATGTGGAATATCTTAAGTGTTTTTTATTAGAAATCTAAGAATATATTCGGTTTTATTGATTGTCCAATTGTGTTTGTACAAATGAATACTATCGCTATTTATAAGCTAATACAACATATTAACGGAAAGAATAATACAAAGGCTCCTCAAATATTTGCAACGGCTATAATATAAACTAATTCCGGCAAGGAGAAAATGTTGCCTTTTTCCCGGATATGGGTGAATTTTCAAGGAATACATTATATGCTGACAACGAACGACGACTAGTACGACATGCTACATATACCGCGTCACAATAGGCGTGTAGAGCAAGATTATTGTCGGAGCGAAGTAGAAGCCCTTGTCCCAGATTGTTCTTAATGTAACGAACAACGTTAAGTGCATGAACTGATGGAGAATGTGCACCGAGTGTATGAGCTAGACTCGTGATTTTTGGTCACTTCGGAAAGGAAAATGCGATGTTGGTGTCGTGATAACATGTGTCACGCCATTGGGAGACCTGCATAGCTTCGTTAAAAGTACTAGACTCGTGATTTTGGGTCACTTCGGAAAGGAAAATGCGATGGTTAGGGAAAAACTTAGCATAATTAATATAGTGAGAGATAGGATATTTTGTACCTGAGACGATGTTGGTGCCGTGATAACGTGTGTCGAGGGGCGTACAAGGGGTTGAACAAACCTTTTAAGACGGGAATTAGGAAACTTGGTGCGGTGTCCCTTACCCAAGACGGGTTATGGTTCGTCAACTAAGTCGTCACCAAGCTGAGGAGTGCTCGAGGGTGAGGAAGTGTTGTTCGGTTGTGCTTCGTTTGTGGTTGTTTGGGAAGGTTCGGTGGTAGGAGAGTCATGGGTAGATAAGTCGGTGGTGGTACTGTCTCGATGATGCGTGCATTTCTTATAGACTTTACGGTCCATTTTAGCACGCATTTCTATGTTGATTAGGTGATTTATTATCATTTTATGCCCCGAATATGCTACTTTGTACTTTCATTGCCATTTTGTAGGTACAAGCTGAGAAGTAGCGGAAACCGAG
>VHZZ01001207.1:0-12552 GCA_009801015.1 Silene noctiflora | reverse complement strand
TTTTTTTTTTTTTTTCTGGATTTATTACACCTTATTACCACCAACTTTCTTATATTTTAATACTAGTACACTTTTAAGGTATCTCGGACCCTTAAGTTTTACTTCGGTTTTCAAAATCGTTTTAATCTTTATCCTCAATTTAAACTTTTAGGTTTTATAAAAGAAGACCGGACTCCGATTTTAAAACCTATAAGTTTACTTTGACTGCTGTACTATGTTTCACTCCCGTTTCGTTTTTCACTCTCCCTTTTCTATTTTCACATTTTGAGGTGTGCGTTTACCCATTGACGGTTCTAAACGATGATTCATGTCAGCCGACCCCAAATCATTTTGGGATGGATTAAGGCTCTGATGTTGTTGTTGTAATAATAATAATTACTAGTATAAAAGTTAAGCCGAGTAAAGTTGAGCTAAATTTAATAAAATTAAACCGAACAAAATATTATCTTTGGACTTCTCTCATTTTAGACAAGTCTTATGGAGCATAAGACGGTAGTTGCTTAAAGATCATATAAACATAAACAAAGAAATGCATGAAGACAATAGAATTTTAAGAGAAAAATTTTGATTACTCTCTCACAGGGCGAATATCGCACCTCTGTGAGGAAAAACATCAATCTTTTTACATAATTCATGAGCCAATAATTAGATCATTAGTACTTAATTACTTATCAGCCAACAACAAAACCCCAAAAATAAAATATTAAAATGGGTTTCAAAGAATTTAGAGATTCATTCTCCAACACTAACAGTCAAACAATGAAGAGAAGATGTTAAAAAAAGAGAAGCAAGCATGTCAATGCATATGATGCTTCATCTTAAGGGCCATCTTTCTTCAAGAAAATTCAAGAAAACTCGACTCCATTGTCGTTCATTGTCGTCTTCAATATCATCGTCTTAGCTTCAATATCATCATCGTCATTGTGTTTTATCTAAGCATGGAAGTAAGAGACCGAAAAACGACTTCTTCACAAGGGATCCTAAGACCCATATAATGATTGAAACCAAACTCCTCCTCGGCTTGTTGAAGCAAGCATTGGAATTCAGGATGAGATAAAAATGAGATAGGAACAATGTATCTACTCATGTTTTCCCCTACATAAACAGGGAAATGTCCTTTTGGGACGTCGAGTGGGAGACCATCTTCGTCGTAACCATGTTTCTTTCCTAAACTAGAGCATCTCTTAAGGATTTGCTTAAGCAATGCGGTTTGAGGAAGCTTGTTTGATTTTCTCTGAGCCATTTTATGTTTTGACGATAAAAGGATAAAAGAAGAAGAAGAAGATGAGGATGTATGTATGATGATTGAATGAAAGTGGAGTGATGTGAAGAATGAGAAAGGGTGAGAAGAGTATTTAAGGAGGAAGTGAAGAAGGTGAGATGAAGAGAAGAGGAGACAAAGAAGGGTCATGTGGGGGGTGTAAGGTTAAAGGATGCATAAGACATGAGCTAAGGCCATTTTTCAAAGGTGTGTATTTTCCTTTGTGTTAAGGACAATGTGGGATCCAAGGGCATTTGGTTTTAGGTCCCCTTTTGTTGCACCTCCTAATAGCATTGTGGATCCCATCTCTATTTCTCATATACCTAATTCTTCATTTTCAAATTCGAGTCTCTATTTTATTGCATGAGGATGAATTATACATATCTGGTTCTATGTATAAAGGTCAGCCTTCTTCTTTTCGATTGATAAAAGTTTAATTGACTAAATTTAATGAAACTGAACGGAATTAATAAAGTTAGACTGAAGTGAAATGAGCTGAAATTAAGTCTAAAAGAACAACGCCTTAATAACTTTGAAAAGTAACTCAATCCTTTACAAAGATATTGAACTACATTATTTTTTTTATTTTTTATTTTCATTTTATTGTGCTTTTTATACTTTAGTGAAATGACGCATGTAGATGAAAAAAAAAAAAACACCGCCATTTACTTACGCTCAATAACTTGCGAAACATATGAGGTTGAAAAATCAATGTCAGAACTCAAAGAGGAAAGAATAAAAGGCCAGTTAGACCTAAACAACATTGCAGGTTACCCTGGCCCACATTGTCTCGGCCAGTCCACGGACCCTTCATCTCGTCAGCCCGCAAACCCGTATATCCTCCCTTGGTCGGGCTCAGGTTGTGATATGTGTACCCTCCAACCCTCTCGTCAGGCCCGCCGGCCCATAAACTGGCCCAGTTTAGGGACACTCATTCACCCCCGACCCATCTTGGCCCGTGGTGTCAACTGGGACCAACCACACAATAGCTCCGCAGATGTCCACGTCTAAGGCTAGTATATATAAAAAAAAAAAAAAAAAAARATGAATTATTTTGTTATTTCGTGATGTAATATTCCGATAGTCCCTTATTCTGCGTGGAACGGACTCAGCGGAGCCTCTACGAAGAAGCTAAAATTCCTAAAAATGATTATGGTTTGGATTTTTAATTGATCAAAGATTTTTCTCACTTCTCTATTGCTAAGATTAGACAAGACAATTGAAGTGAAATGTGAGGTTGAGAGAAGAAACAGGGAAAATTAAGAAAACAAACAAAATTGAAGTTGTGAGCATGTAACTTGGTTCACACTCAATTATTATGAATAACATAAATGATCTTAACCTCATGTTTATCATAGTGGATTAGGTTCTATATATCTTGTTGGCTTGAAACTCTGCACCGAATTATTAGGCATTATTGTTCAACCAAATCTTGATTATTAGACAACAAAGTCTTTAACATAATCCTTTAATCACGGGCTTTGCTGTTTGTTTCATAATGACCAAACTATACATCTTGATAGATTTGGCAGATTACTCCAAACACAAATCACAGATGTACGGCTAGTATCAACAATACGATATCAAATCGAGTCTGAGAAACATAGACGGGTATCATCAAAGTGATCCATATACGCTTTTCCGTCACACCATGATGCATGTACTAATTAAGTGACACTTCCACGTCCTAACAACAAACTCCTAAAGAAACATTAACACATGGAAATTTAAGTACAAATCCTCAACTTTGTTCTATAGTTTATACCCACCATGATTACATCACTAATGAATGTTCAATTAGACTACTAATAACCGTTTTTTTTTTTTGTAAAACGAATTCAAATACTGCTTATGGCAATAAACTGATAATATGAACAAAACTTTTAAAATCTGCTAGGTAACTTGTCATATCATTTGGTATCTATTTAACCTGTTTTAAGATTTAAAACGGATAATTCCGTCTTAAACCAGATGTAAATATTCTTCATGTCGCTTGCTTTATTTGAATTCACGGACTCAATGGAATTGTACTGCAAAAGTACAATTAGAAAAAACCCAAATTAGTTTATTTTGGTGTTTAGTGATTGTATAGACTTGTGATTCTATTGAACACATTGTGAGTAAGTAATAAGTTGACATGTGTAAGTTGTAACATTCCACATGTAATCTGCAAAACTATATAGTTTCTTGACAAAATACAGTTACAGTTGAGAAAACAATGTGAGTACAGATTGACCAAGTGATGAGTAACTAGTCAACAAACACTCAAATAATTTAGTTTATCTTAAAACTAGGGGCATAGGAGGTAGTATTAATTAATGTATTATTGTTCAAAAATTATCATTAAAAAGGTACTATCTGTGTTAAGCTTAAAACGGGCTAAATACATGCCAAATTGCTAAAAAATGCCAAAATTTTCGTTTTTATTATCACGTGGTGGTATTTGACCAATCTTGCGCTAAAAAAGATAGGGTGTCTTAAGCAAGACTTGATGACAAATTGTTGTATTAGTATGGTATTAGAAACTAGAAAGATCTTGATGATCTTTTTAGGAGGACTACAACGTTACTTTATTATGCTTAAGCCTGAAGCATCACTTGTGTACATTGTATTCTATGGGTGTTTTTGTTTTTATTTTAAATTACAAGAAAATAAAATGGTATCGATCTCAAGATATAACCAACTTGTAGAACCATTGACTTTCAAACTGATTTGAATTTTGAAGGATATGAACATGAACATCTAAATTTGTCTAATAAAAACAATGTTTTGAAAGTAAAACTATTTAAGGACGACTATAATGCTAACGAGATTTGAATCCAACTTATGAATATCAAACAAGTCTTAACTTGACAATGGCAATGATTCACTATTTTAACGTTTTTGTTTCATCCATTCTCACCTTGATCCATGAGAGTGCAGCGGTGAAATGGATACTCGTTGCGTATTTTCACCCTCACAATTAAAATGTGTAAATAAGAAATATTTGAGACGATAAACATTTCAATGAACTTACACTTAAATCAAAGCACTGTACAATCACGAAATATGGTTTACATATTCGGGGAACAATAGTTTAACATAATACAAAACATTTTCTATCAAATTACATATTTTTAGTGCAGCTTTTAACATTGATATAGTCTTATTTTCAATTAATCATAAATATACATTTAGGTTAATCCGCAAGGTGATTGATTAAGAGGCTGACGAATGAATCATCCATATCTCGCCTTAAATTTCTTCATATCAATATACCCTAAATTCTAAAAGAAAGTCATCATCCTTATCCTTCACATACAATTTAGAATGTATGAATATCCACAATAATAAGGGTGAGACCGTCATCCCTAATCTCAACTCGCAACTTTAAGAGCTTAAACGGGCCAAATTGTTGAACCAAGAAAGCAAAAACGTAGGTACCTGACAAATTCAACAAGAATAGCAACCGGATGTAAAACAAATAATTAGGCAGTTAGTACTATTCATTTCGGCCGAAAAAGGACCAAACATAAATCACATAACCACCATGGTTCATATCCATTTAAGGATTTTCAACAGTGTGGACCATTAAACAATGATTCAAGGCCTTCATAATATGCAACAAAACTCAAATTTATATATGAAGAAAAAGGAAGAGCTAACAACAATAGCAAACATTAAAATCTATCACAAATTCTTGTTTGATGCTTCAACCAACTTATTTAAGACGGACATTATCTTTTAAGCTTAAGACAGGTCAAATGTACCCATGTGGAATGAATTGAACAAAAGCAGAATGCATTTATATACCCATGTGGGGTGATATTTGACTCGTTTTAAGCATAAGACCGATAGTGCTGTCTTAAGCAAGTGAGAAATCTATCTATCTATCTATCTATCTTGTTTAATGCTTCAACCAACTTATATCTACCAAATCTTGACAATTTTAGCCATAAAAAGGGGTAAACCTGTAGCAATAAGGACTCTCTCCGTGGTCCTATTGGTTAATACAACACTGCCAAAATGGGGAATGCAAATGCATTAGTAAACTACTTGAAATGCACGCCATTAGTTTATGTATCTATCTATCTCTATATTGAATTTTTGTGGGGCAAATTTCGTACGTCGAGTTATAAGCCTTAAAACGCCAAATCTCCAAAGGGACTACGGATCGAGCTACTTTTGTACTGGTAGGGGACTATAGCAATTAACGGTACCACACAAACAATGGTCGACGATATACAAATCACTATTCATCAACATCGACCTTATTGGCCTATGCTCCTACGCTATCGCCACAAAATAGCATCGAAATCAGAATGATTAGGATCACACGAAAATGGTTGTAAGTTCTAACATTGTGACCATGGGTAAAGTAAGTTCTAACATTCTCCGTTGAACTCATATAATAGGTTAATGTTATAAGAGAAGAAATAAAAGATAAAAAAAAAACGTAAAGAAAGTAATTTACGTGGTTCACTAACGGTGTGGTGTGTTAGCTACGGCCTACATCTACATGGCAAAAGGAAGAGAGTTTTATTCATATTGAGGGGATTACAGATATTCCAGATTCGGATTTAATTGTTATGTCTTAGAAAGTTTAATATAGTACTCTCTACGACCAATATAGAATAACCTAGAAAAAGCGCAAAACAGAAACCTAGCCCGGACAAATGTTAGGAGTAATAGGAATATTTATAATAGTTGGGCCTCAACCATTACCTTAAGGTTTTGGTTGAGATGGTTCATCTATCATGGTATCAGAGCCAGTGTGACCGAAGGTTACGGGTTCGAATCTTGGCAACCTCAAAACTCCTCAAAAACTCACGAAGTGGAACCTCAGCACATGGTACGGGGGAGCCTGTGCACTAACCACTCTTCAAGCCCAATGGGCATTTGAGTGAGGGAGCGTAATAGGAATATTTATAATAGTTGGGCCTCAACCATTACCTTAAGGTTTTGGTTGAGATGGTTCATCTATCAAGGAGAACCCTAATTAGATACGGTTTAGGTGGTTTGCTACTTGTATTTCCGTAAAATTTCACTCTTATTTTTAATATTCCTACCACATTATTTAGTGACACATTTAGCATTTTGGTGTTATGTTGGTACATCTATAACACAAGGAATATACTATGATGAGCCAAGTTGCTAAGTAGTGTCTACGTTAGAAACTATCCCATGCATATTGACATGTTCTGTGGTCATCATCTACAAGAGTGTGTAGAAACTTAGAAGAAATCGGTGCAAAAATGTGAAATATGTGCCCATCAAGCTCAACAAAGCAGCCTAGCCATGCATGACCCACACCAGCAAACATCAAAAGGATTTTTTCGATAATATTTAATCGTGGCCATAGCTCTCACGTATGCACATGTAACCCATGTTACTCTTGCCCTCATACATTTCTCTATGTGGATATGAGAGACTATTAGCCGTACCCTCATTCTTGGCTCATCACTGTTCCAAAGCTACTTCTTTTGGCAAACTATGTTACACCGATTTTTATATTATTTCCTGTACCTGTATTCAACACTCGATTCTCGACACTTGATACTTGTATACAAGTATGACACTTGGATAATTCATTTTTAGTGTTATGACCAATGTTTTTACTAAAATAGCAGAATTAGATACTTAGAATGGAAACTTGGTTGGATTTTCTAATCTAGTTTGAATAGTATCAAAGGTTTCGTAAGAGATCAAAAGTGAAACTTTTGACATTTTCTACCAGGTAATTATTATTAGAGTATAAACTCTCTATGCGGAGTAATTATTAGAAATAATCGGATGTTTTTATTTTTCAAAAAAAAAAAGACCACAACGGCAATACGATGCAAGGGAGGTTGGGGGATTCGAACATCTGACCTATTACCCAATACCCACAGTACCTCCATCTTAATGACAAGGCTAAGACCTATTCAATGACAGAACATGTAACTAAAGACAATACACTAATGAGTCAAGTCTAACGGTACGTGGACTACATTACGGGTTCTATAGGTTCAATTAGGTGCATAATCAACTCTGACTGAGGCACTAGAACATCATCATCTAATGTACATGGAACCCAGATGATGACGCATCAATTAGAATGACAAAATAAAGCTGCTTTATCGACCCACTTCAGGAAAAGCTAAGATTGTGAAAGATGAGAAATCATAATACCTGTTATTAGTCATTTGATGGATAGCATTCACAAGAGCTAGGCTATAAGCACATGGAATCCTGCTGAAATTGGAGGCAGACTTCTTTAATTCTCAACCTGTATCAAACATTGACGAGGACCGACTATCAGTATATGATGTTGATTGAAGTCTCCCGCAAATGACCCTACTTAATCACATGCAGTTAGAAAATTAGAGATTTTTGAGCAAACAATGGTTCTTCATACATGATGAATGTATGAAATGTAGCTCAAATTGACAATTTTACTCTTGATTTCATTTCACACGAACTATGAACCATCACTTCAGATTTCCATTTTCAATGGAGCTGAAGAGTCCGTATTCTTTGGTTCTGGGTGGAACAAAGCAAAATGAATCACGTAGTAGTCATTCAATGCAGTTCTCAACGCCATTTTCATTAAATAGTCATCCGTAAGCAGCCTTACAACCCCGTCATTCAAGTGTCCTTGAGTCACTGCTAAAGTTTGTTATCATGGACCCACTTCGAGTAATGTTTCACCAATATTACTAATATGATGAACACTATAAGCTCGCAGAATGATTTCATGGAACTTACAACATTTACCAAACGTCAGCAGTCCAGAACCCATGTCAAAAGCATATAAGACATTTATCCTACCAGCTGTAGCCACCAGCCCACCACACATGCAGTATGAACATAACATTGATCCATCAATCAACTGACTCTCTAGTCTCTAATTTTTGATTAGAACCCTTGATTATACCCATTACTAACTGCATGATGTTAAGCAAATTCAATGCAGTCACATAATCAATGGCCCCCTCGTACGCTTTTTTGAAAAATATCACATAATAGTGGAGTAAGTCAAGATTGCATAACTAAGGATTTGGAGTACATTTCAAAACAGAAGACAACGAAGACAAATTACTATTCTTTCTTTTAAGCGTGGCCTTTGCAGCCTATGAGACGGCAACATAAACCTACCGAGTACAACATTGGGAGGACGAGGCCTGCAGAAAATGATTTTTCATCGGTTTAAGTTAAGGTGTCCACATGATGACTAAATGGCTCTCAGACATGCAATAAGCATGGGTTTCTATCGACATGGAAACAAATCTGGTAAAATATTTCAAAATTGGCAAAACATAAATCATATATGACGTGGCCTCATAAGAAATCTTTGTCAGACCGCCTCTTGAAAAATACAGTAGTAAACAATTCAGCTTATAACCCTCACTTTAGGTTAAACTAACAGCAATTAGTACTTAAAGGCTTTGTTCAGATATTGGAACTTGGGGGGAGAAAAAATAGATCCCTCCATTTCCGCCCTACAAGGGAAATTATTTTCCCTTCTACAAAGGAAACACTTCGAGGGAAAACTTTCTCCCTCCATTCCCCCACTCCTTCCCTTCTCTCCCTTTCCCTTCCCTCTTTCCCCCTCCCCTCTCTTTCCATCCATTTTTTTGTATCCAAACAATGAGTAACTCTTGAATTCCGCAAGGAATGAGGAAACATGATACTATAAATGTCTGTAATGCAATTTCTAACGTAAAGAACCAAAGTTTTTATGTCTTCCTAACTTTTAAAATGTGAGCATTTAAAATAGTGCATGCATACTAAGATATTCAAAAAGCATTATTATGGAGGCACTTAATTGTTCACCATAAGCAGTATGCAGTCTGAAGGATGCTGACCTAATACATAAGCAGCTGGCCGCTGCAAGGTTTCACGTTTGTTGCCAATAAAACTTGTGAAATTCACATCTACATACAGATTAATCTTGCTGTATAGTTTACAATGCACCTCCTGGTAGCATCATGTAATAATATGGGTTAAAACTTAAAAGCATACTCTACATCAGCAATCTTCTGTCGAAGTTTTACCCAAAAACTGTGCAACCTTGTTCTTTTTTAATTCAACTTGTTACCTATACCCAGCTACACCCAGCATCTTTCTTCATCCCTTGTTCTTTCATCAGAATCGTCAAGGCCTCAGACTCATCCCACATGCCAAGCTTAGCATATGTGTTTGACAGTAAAGCCATAACTCCTGCATTTTGAGGATCCAATTCAAGCGCCTTCTTAACAACCATCTTAGCCAATGAAACATTGCCTCGCTCTTTGCAGGCATTAAGCAATGCTCCCCATAATGAGACACATGTGCCATGCCCTTTGCGAGCACTGGCAACTTCTAATGCTCTCTCCAACTCACAAGCCCTAGAAAGCAAATCAACTAAACAACTATAGTGCTCTTGTCCAGGTTCAAGCTTGAAGTCATTTTTCATGGATTTAAAATATGAGGGACCAAGGTCAACTTGACCAGTGTGAGCACAAGCTGATATCACAGTAACAGTAACAAAGGCTACCTTGTCAGGCCTCACACCTTCCCTTAACATGTTATGATAGAGCCTAATCCCTTCTGGATAATTTCCATTTCTGCCATATAACCCTAGCATTGTGGTCCATAAAACAACATCCCTCTTTTGTTTTAAACAAAAAAAGTCCAGATAAATTAAAACTTGCAGAGCTTTATCTTTCGAGCCACACCTACCATACATTTCGATCAATGAGCTCAGGAGAACTATATCAGTTTCTAAGCTAGAGGTTGTGCGGAGCACATAGCCATGAACCTGTTTACCTAAGCTAGTTGCATAAAGCCCGGCATAGGCACATAAAGCTGCTGTTAGAGTGAAGTAATCATAGTTCAGACTGAGCTGAGGCATCTGTCTAATCATTTCAATTCCTCTGGCCCACAACTTGGCTTCACTATAGCCAGCTAGAAGTGCATTGACGCAAAATGAGTTCTTCATCGGAATTTCAATAAATGCCTTTGCTGCATCATCAATAAGTAGTGTCCTAGAGTAAAGACCTACAACAGCGCTCCCTAAGAATACACTAGATGACCAACCTGACTTCCCTAAATACGCATGGACTTGCTTACCAAAACTTACTGCTTTAACACTTGATGCAGCAGTTAAAGAACTACATAGTGTATAACTATCCAATGGAATGTCATGAGTGTGCATTAAAGAACACGTCTTAATTGCCGAAACAGGGATCCCATTTTGACAAAAATCAGCTAGTAACATGTTAAAGGGTAATGGATTACAAAAATTCATGGAAGAGAAGAAGCTCGTAAGGATTTGGTTGCTTTTGTGAGACTGTATAGAAGTGCATGAGAAAATAAGTTTGGTGAAGATGCTAAATGAGCTAAAAAATGACCCCCTTGGAAGCAAGCTCAGTTAGTTGTGTAAAAGTATCACCTCCTGAGTCGTGACAAAAGGGTCGGTAGAAAGCTTACACGGAGTGAGGGAAAATGTACATTGTATTATAAAGTTTAAATTTGTATTTCCTTCTATCCATTTAAGACAATCAAGTTCAACTAATTCATCCGACCTAAAATCATTTATCAGTGTTTTAAACTTAAATACTAGCTCGGCCACTAATAACAACCAATAGTGAAGACAATCAATCATTAGCCAGGCAAAAAAAGTTGTCCGCTAAATTTTAAAGTGCGCATCACACCTAAATATACCGACATAGACATAGTAGTCAGTTAAGTTGATGAAATGCGAGACTGATTTTATTTATCGTGAAATTTCACAGAGGCATATAATCAAACAGATGGTAAACATGCTTAAACGGCGACGTCACAATGTAACACTGTCTACAAAACAACAATAGATGGGTAGCATTTCAATTCAAATGAGTATCATGAATTCATGACCATGTGACGGTATCTCATAAGATAACATTACGTCTTATATTTACGCTACGTTTAGGGAAATTGCGCCTATAAGAGGGATAAATCAGCTAAAAAAACTCAACAAAATGAATAGGAAATAGAATACGGAGACGCACCTATGGCAAATTGACAAGGGAGTATGAATGATTGAATGGTACTCCTATAGAGTGTGCAAATGATGTATTTTCACGGGAGAAATACAGTTCGGGTTATTTCACATTGCACGTATGGCCCATCTATGAGTACGAATGTACGATGTCTCAAACTCTTAACCAAGTAAGCTGTAAGCCTCGTTAGTAACCAAAATGCGGGGTACTCACGAGTAGATGTGGTCAATGGATGATTCGGGTTGGATTTGGGTCGTCATTTCGGATCTACCAGTCCACAATTTTTGGATCAGGTTGGGTTGGGTCGGGTCGGGTCGGGTCGGGTTTAGGGTCAATATCAGATGTACTGTTATGGGGTTATTTTGGGTTGGGTGACTTTGGATCGGGTCATTATTGAGCATGAGTCTCTTTGTGTCGGGTCTTTTTTGGGTCAGTACTTGAAACGCTTTTATTAATTTGTAGCTAACAGTTCATGCGTGCTCCTCGCAAAGATAATTATGAGTATTTACAGTTCTTGTGAAATAGGCTTTCCTCAAATTCCAGACTTATCAAGGTTTTCTTGAAAAATTTATAAATACTGACGAATTCCGTCGCATAAAAAGTATCGGTTCATAAGACATGTTTAACATATGGTTTTTGAGAAATTCCAATGCCTAACATCATCTAGACTCTTCAAAGTAAATGTATGCAAAAGATCCAATTAAATTTAAATTTATAAATTAGGTTTACGAAATAAACTTTGGACTACTAGTGCATTCGCGGATTCTCAGTCGACATGTTCATAACGAATTTATTATGAAAACTCTACAAGGCCAATTTCTACGAAATTTTAGTGGCATAAACTAGACTTGAAAATAACCTAAGTCTATTCTTTACATTTTTGAAGATAACAACTTTAAAACGGTCTGATAATTCGTTTAAGACAACTTACAGATTTACAGAATTGCTGTAACTTTATTCTTTAATAAAATCGTCACAACTTTAACTATAGATGATTATATTTAGGGTTATTTAACAAGAATACTCCAAAGTATAGACGTGTTACAACACACTTGGTTGATGATACCAAGTTTCATTGTTATTTAATTGTTTGGTTCTTAGTTACATTGTTTAGCAAATTGAAGCATCCAATGATTGTTCAAAGAAAAGCTCAAAGATGATCAAGATGAAGGCAAGTCAAAGAAGTTTCTAGTCTAAAAAGAATGTTGTAACAAGGTAGTTAAACATGTTCTTTTTGTTATAGTGATGGCAAAACCGTGCAACAGTGTTTTGCACCGTTGCACCATGGTTTCTGGTACATTCCGTGGA
>VHZZ01001206.1:144239-164447 GCA_009801015.1 Silene noctiflora | reverse complement strand
ATGACTTTAATATTTTGTGTTGGCGGCATTACAAATTCCTAGGAGGCTTTTATGCGATGCAACTGCGTGACTAGTGATGGTGCTTACATGTATACATGTATTATATTGACAATGTGATAAGACGAGCCTTTGTGATATGTGCAAACGGGATGGATGGTGTTGACGTAGCGTTGAGACTACGGATGGTGATGGTTAGATGAGTTATAAATTGTAGTGGGCCTTATTAGATAAGCCTTGGTACTCGTTAACCATGGGGGTTGGGAGTTGTACTTTGAGGACGAAGTTCTTTTTAAGGGGGGAAGACTATAATAGTCGTGCCTTCGGAGGACCCGTTGACTGACCATAGTTGACTTGTGTGACCTTAATTGTCAAGACGAAGTCGTTGTTGACCTTGGACTCGACCTACTGAGTGACACTCGGTCGAGTGTGGTGCACTCAACCAAGTGCAGGGGACTCGGTCGAGTACGCAGGCACTCGACCGAGTGCATCGATGACGGCGTATTTAAATGTTACGCATAAGTTACGGTTCCCGAATCATTTTATTATTTCTTTTCTTTTCCCTTTTCTTCCCCACAACCCTAGATCGACGCATCTCTCCCTACCACTCATCCCTCACCTTACTAGCATCTACCCAGGAGACTATCACTGACCCCATGTTGTTTTGTAAAACTGTGATGATCCATTCGGGGATGGTGAGCAGACTGACTTGCAGGTGTAGTTTCTGTATTAGATGCTTGTTTGTGATAATCGTGTTTGGGGATGGGAGACCGATGGCGCCGATATTAGTATAGTTACGATAGATTTCTCATTTGTAATAGCCGGTGATGTAGTTTTATATTTCTCGTCCACTTAATGTATAAATTAATAAAGTGTTGTTCTCAAATGGTCTATTTGATATGTACTTATCTCGGGTAATCGAGATGGTAGCACCCTTGGTTGTCAAGGAAGGTCTAGCACAAGCTTCCTTGGTAAGTAGGGGTGTTACAAAAGGTGGGAGCAAGTCTGATATCGGTGGGACGATACCAAGAGACCGAAGAGGGCAGCCCTGGACTCCATCTCGGCCTGAGATGGCCTTGGTACCGGCGGGATGACTGATTGTGGAGGGAAGGATGGCAGCATGGATTGTGGGACGAGTTTGGGACGAATTCCATTTGGGTCGGGATTCGTTCTAAGATCGTTCCACCTATTTTAAACACATGTGAGTCGTTTTTAAATATATTTTTCCACCCAATTAAATTATAAACATGTAGTTAACAAGAATTTCATATATTTGAGACGAAATTCGTTCCAACGAATTACGATCCATCAATGGTCACCCAAATCATTCCAAATTTCAAGATTTCAACAGAGAAGTTTCACCACACAATTAAGACATGTAATTAAGGGCACACGTGAGACGGAAAATCAATAGTTTACATATTCAAGTAACTAACTTTACCCAATTGTTCTCATACCAATATTTCCATCCACCAATTTCATAACATAATTAAGCACAATAACATGGTATAAACAAAATGAATTGCTCTTTAATTCTTTCATGAAATTAAACCATTCTATCCATGTGACACTACATGTAACAACATACTCAAAATTCCTCAACAAACACAAGATGAACTCACTCATTAAATGAACAAGCAAGAAACATGTCAAACATGTAAAGTTACCAACTTTAGTCAAACAAAGACTAATTCTTTCACAATTAAGGCAAATAATTTGATATAATATCGAGTAACCTATTATCGTTACCTTTTAGCACTTCAATCTTCCAAAGAATCGTCAATCTCATACAAGTCCACCTCTGGGTCGTCCAAGTTTCTTCCTAAATACAAAATACAAAGAAAAGATTTAATTTTGGTAAACCCTAGAAAGATGGATTCTTAGAATTACCAATAAAGAGTGCATTTTTCTTACTTAGAAAGAAGGAGAATGAGAAGAGGAAGAAATTGGAGCGAAAATGAAGGAATTTGGTTGAGAGATAAAGGGGCTATGAAGGGTTTAGTGTTCAAAGGTGAGGGTTTCAATGAAGTTTCTTTTTGAGAGGGAAATTTCAGATTTTTGGTGTGAAAAAGATGAAGATAAAATGAGGGTTTGAGTATAGGAAGGGAGCAAATAGGCCCAATAACATGTATAGGCCCTAAAAACTCAAATTGAGTCGGAAATGACTAAAAACTCGATTCTAACTAGCTATACTAATTAAATGGCCAAGTTTGTCACTATTATTATTATTCTATATCTAAAGCAATATTTTTATAAAAATAGCTTTAAAAGTATAACTAGTTTAAATAAAACGATTAAATTAAAAAGTGAAAAGCGCGGGTGTTACAGATCTGACCTATTTTAAAATTCCAGATCCGTGTCATGCAGGGGTCTGTCCAGAATGTATTTTAATTTGATTTTTTAATTTGATGATATTTTTTTAAACTTTTAGCTTAATTTGCTTAATTAATTTTAGCTTTTAATATATATTATTTGTAATTTGTGTTGTATTTTAACTAACTACTAACATTTGTTAATCCTTCTTATGCTAAGAGTAAGAACATCTCTTAATCCTTCTTCTTTGTTTGTTTATACTATTTTGCTTAAATAAATTCGCATACTAAACCAATTCGACGAAGTTAATTGTATTAAATAGACATAGAAACCAATTCATATGATAGGGTTTAAAACGATGTTGTATTCATAATTGGGATAGCTATAACCTTATTCATGACCATCATTTGTTGGAGTAGAAGCCTTTATTGTAACCGGTGAGGTTAGGTGTCTTTCTAACAGACTTCATAACATGTACTTTCACCACGAGCTCAATGTCAATGGTTAGAAGATCCATCTGAAAGCCTTTGTACGGTTTTCAGGTTTTCTTAAGACCTGGTGGCGACTCTAATGAACCACGTGCGAGACCCGCACAAATGTTGGTGAAGTGATGTCCACAGTTTGGCGACTCCACTGCGGATTGGTGAAACTTTTTAAGGAAATGATGGTCAGTAGAATATTACTTATAGTATCCCGATTCATGTATAAACCCTTATTTGCTTTAGGATTTAGACCACCCCTCCCCATCAGAGGATGAATAGGGTGTGATGGCCACTATGTCGCAAATGCTTGCATATTGCTTGTATTCAATTAGGAATCATCTTGGGCGCAAGCAATGTGAACACCCGCTATAAACGTAACGTAAAAAATTGAAATAGCAACGGAAGAATACGAGATTTTTAAAACTTTTTAGCATAGAAAGAGTTTGAATCAAAGCGCGGGTTCAAAATACAAACAAGCGGAAATAAAAATACTAAAATACAACTACAAAGAGTGTTTGGGGAAAAGATATCCCACGAATATAACAAAGTACGGCGGGTAAGTCTAGCAAACTAAGACTAGGTCCAAGGTGCAATACTCGCTAGCCCACACGTTTTCCAAACCTCAGATAAGCTTCCACGAACCTGTCATTCATGTAAACATGAAAGCCACAATCAGGGGGGGAGTAACTCAAGGTTCTCCCAGCCACATTACATCGAAATGAACATAATTAAGCACTTTAAACATGTAACAACATACATTATAGTCACAATAAACTTAAGCATTAAGCATTGAACTTTGATGGATAATCGAAAGACGATAATAGATGAACTATGCATATAATAAGCATGTGGAATCAACATGGATCAAAGGCATATGAAACATTCATATAAGATGATCCGACTAAAACATTACAAATGAAGTCACGATTATAAACCAATAAAGATGTCACATAACATGGATAGAAAGAGGTCAACAATGTAGCTCAAGTGAGTGAAAACCGTAGCCATTAATTAAAAATGCACGGAACGTGGCTACTAACGTCAAATGCGTACTTATGGCTTGCATCTCACCATAAATACGAATGAGAACATCAATCCCCCCAATAATATTTATACTAGGTGGCTTGCATCTCACCCCTAGTGTCGATATGATCAAAAGACAAACATCGGCAAGGCAAGTATCCGGCTCAAAGGTTACCTTTAAAACATATCCGAGATACAAACATATAAACATGAGTACGCATTCCTAGGTAAATATTGTCCTTACACAACGCCATACAAGACTCTAAACCACACTTAGACATTAACACAACCCTTGGTAGGACGACTAGCTAGGTACGTCCTAGCTTAAGACCTAGATCCAGACTCTCGGAAGGTACTCCCTCCCGATTCGACTTGCGATACACTTGTTCGCACCCAACACTCGACAATCACAATTCGAGCACCTCAATCGCTTAAACTTACGAAAATGGCGGAAGATCTAAGGTAGAAGTCAAGCATAGAGGTAGATATATGACAAATCCTTACGGATACGACTTCAACAAATGGTAACATGTGATGACTCATATACGAACAATACACGACATTTCATATGGATATAACGTAAACATTTCATACTTACATCATTCATAAAACATATAAGTGAATAAGAAAAGAAATAGAGAAATAGAGGCTCCCAGCCGGTCCAGGGAACCGGCTGTCGGCCAATCGGCCCAGCCAACATCTCAAAACAAATTTACAAAACACACATCAGAGTACTCCCAGCCGGTCCGTGGACCGGCAGCCGGCCCACCGGCTGGGCGAACACCCAACTTCCAAAATTCCAAAATTGAAACAGAAACTTCCCAGCCGGCCTGTGGACCGGCAGACGATCCACCAGCTGGGAATACCTGACATAACCCATTTTGCATCCAACAATCAGAACCCTCCCAGCCGGCCTATAGACCAGCAGCCGGTCCACCGGCTGGGACACATCCACCCTATAAATTACACCCTAAGTTACAGGTGCTCCCAGCCAGCCTATGGCACCGGCAGTTGGCCTACCAGCTGGGACACCCTCAATACAGATTTCCAACAAAATGAAACGGAATGTTCCCAGCCCGTCCAGGGCACCAGCAGCCGGTCCAGGGCACCGGCAGCCGGTCCATCGACTGGGGACACCTGTACACGATTTTCAGCATAGAATTCATACAACATGATTTCGACCTATTTTCTAACATACTCATGAGACGGAAAATACGTATAATATATAAAATCAGCATACAAAGCCATTCACCAATCATTATACTCCAAATTCACGACCAAACTACCATGCATACATTAATTTAATGTAATCAACACAAATCATATAAAAGATGGGAATTTTTATCAATATTAAGCATGAGACTAACTCTTTAACCATAATTCTCATGAGACAAACATCATAATTCATGAGCAAGGCAAGAATTGAACCAAGTTATGGAATTTAGCAACTTTTAACATACAAGCATCAAATTCAACTCAACTAAACACAAAATTCAGAAGTAATGTCGAGTAACCTATCACCGTTGCCTTTTGCTTCCTTAGTTTTCAAGAGGGTCCTCAATAATATGGATACCTTCCTCCGGGTCTTCCAAATCTTCACCTAAACACAAAATTAGAAGAATTAATTGAAGAATTCACCCTATAAGGGCATCTAGGGTTTCGAAATTCAAGAGGAAGGGATAAAGAGGTTGTGTTTCTTACGTAAAAAGACGAAGGACGAGAAGAGGAGAAGAATGACGCGATAATCGACTTATTTGGTTGAGAAACGAAGGAGTTATGGTGTTTTGAATGTTGAGGAAGAAGATGTGTTTTACTGGTGATATTTGTGAATGATGTTTGCTGAGAAATGAGAGGGAGAAGGAGGGTTTGTGAGGGTTTTGAGTGGAATATAGTAGTAGTTGGGCCCATAAACAAGTCTAGGCCCAAAACAACTCTAATGAGTCGGAAACATCTTAAAATACGTCTTAAGGCTACTATACACTCAAGACGGATAATAATATTATATTTATAAATATTACACTCAAAATATCTTTTTACCCAAAAATAAGATTTAAATATGAATTGCTTTAATCAAATTATTAAATTACTTTTAAGTCTATAAATAAAAATTGCGGGTGTTACAAGCAAGGGCTACCATATTCCACACTTCTGGTTATTAGGTAGTTGGCTAAACCGGTAAGATGGTTTAACTGGCTTAGACCCTATTAGAAGACTGACCGAGACTTAGAAGAGTCTAGGAGCATACATACATAATATGCGAATGACTATTTACTAATCGTTTGTCCTCCGCTTCAATTTTCGAAAATTCCATGTCAATTTCAAAACCGTTTTTTCCAACCCACTTTCAAAATAAGATGATTTTCAAATTCTGAATGCTTCCCGGTTAGGACTAGAATTTTTGGTCAAAATGAGCTTTTTTATTAGCCAGCATGCTGCCCATTTTAAATCTCATTTCAAATCAATCCATCCTTTTCGAAATCAATCCAATTTGGTTTTCATTTCCGAACCTAGACCAAGCATGAAGTGTGTGGTGTCTGTGTTGAGTCCTAGCCGTGTATGGTTTGTATGGTCTGTCCTAAAGGTCTGGAACACGACCCACTTGGATCACCTAAGCTCACTCATGGGTTCGAGTAAGTTGTGTCGAACATTAGGTCCGAGTCAACCACAAAAAACGTCCCCCAAGGTCACTGGGACGTTTTTGCTTAGTCCATGGTCCATGTTGGTCCAATCATGGGTTTCGTTACAACGAGTCTAGTATAGGGCCGAGTTATAATTTCACTAGTCTCGTTTGTATCTCGAGTCCACGACGAGTCGATGTCTAAATCAAACTGTGAGTCGAACCTATTTTCAGGCTAAGTCTGAGTCAAGTCTTTGTTCGAGTCAAGATGAGTCGAGTCCTTAAGTGTGCAGAGGTTCTTAATTCGATTATTGATTGGTTTGGGATTTTCTTGTAAAAAGGCCACCGCAAACCCGACTGAAAACCATGGAAGCTGTAATTGCCAAACTTATCGATGTCGTGACTCAAATGACGACACGAATGGAAGCCATGGAAGAAAAACTGAGTGGGGATACACCACCTCCACCATCTGATTTAGAGAAACGGTTTAAGCTTATTGAAGAACAACTGCTAAAATCACGAGGTGAAAACATTCACCAGGAAAATGCAAAGACCTATGCGCCGGTCCATGAAAAACTTCCTACCAACTTCACCTTAGTTGACATTCCCAAATTCAAGGGAACTGAAGACCCGATTAAACACATTCGGGATTATAAAGAGTGTCTCTCCCTGAAAGGGGTACTTGCTGATTTGCTGACTAAGATCTTTGCTCAATCACTAGGTGAGTATCCTAAGGCTTCGTATTACAAGGTTGACCTAAAGAGATTCACTATATTCGAAGATATTGCAGTTGAGTTCTCTAAACATTATATTGATAACACCGAGATCCAGTCTAGAATTCGTACTTTGGAAGTCACGGATCAGAAGGAGAGAAAGAGAGAGATTCACTGACTTCTTCACTCAATGGCGCACCGAGAGTGTCAAGTTAGCCACTAAGCCCGAAGAAGCTGTCATGGTTGTAAAGTTCCCGAGTAACCTCCATCCTGTTTATCGCGACGTCTTGAAGTATCAAAGTTTCCGTAATTTCAGGGACCTAGCCGAGGTGGGGACTAGGATAGAAGATGACTTAAGGTTAGCCGAGGCTGAGAAACCAAATGGTTACCAAGGCTCTTCGTCTTCCAAGTCTAGGGCTCCGGCTACAGCTAATCGTGTCGAAGCAATTTATCTAGTGGATACTCTTAGAAGCGGTTTGGGCGTTCTCTTAGGGTGTTCACCGAGATAGGTACTACTTATGCACATGGTTTGCAAAGGTTAATGAACCAAGGAAAACTCTAACCTATTGGTCCAACTCCAGACACACCTAAGTGTTGACCAAGCCACCCGCGCCACGTACAACTGCGCTTTATGTTTTTTAGACGGCGACACTTCTGTGGATCAAGCCACCCGCGCTGCACGCACACGCGCATTGTGATTTTGATGCAGGGACACTTCTTCCATGGAACCTTGGTGGACCAAAGCACGTCATGGGCCGTTACCGATTTGAACGACATTGAAACCGGTGAATGGTTTGAACAAGCCTGCATTTGTGGAGTCGCCACCAATTTTTGTGGTATATTGAAACCGTTCGAATACCTCATACCATGTCAAGACACAAAGTAGTGACATAAACACTAAGAAATTCGTTACCCTTAGCATTCTTTGTCTAGAATGACTCTCGCGATGCCAATGAACACGGATGCTCACAAATATCTGAGTAAGGGGTGAGGGTACATATTAGGAAGCTCTTTATTTGAACACTTAATCCTGCCTGCCTCGATTGTGGCATCTAGTAATGATCAGGAAAATCATCTATACTTGATATGTTATTGATTATATGCATGCAATGTAACAAACAATGGTTTAAACGTACCATGTGAATAGTTAGACTAAGTCAGTTAACATACAATTTAGCAAACAATTTGGGTCGAAATAGTGAATTTACTTTTATTTACATATGAAAAAGCCAAATAAATAAATCATACAAGAGAAATAAAACGATTAATTACAAAGGAATAAATTACAATGGGTATTATTGAATTTACGTCATAAATACGCTAACAAAGGATTTAAAGAAAAGAAAATAAAAGATTTAAAAACTAAATACATCGAATAAGGGTGATAATAAGAATAATAGTCGACTAGAAACCTAATTAAAAAGACTACGTCGAAACGAGAAGAGTTTAGAGGCAGAAACTAACCCAGAACAGGCGAAACATCTGTTGCGATCCTCTGGAAGAGGCGCATCAGTGTATGCGATTGTTCAAGAGCTGGGTTCCGACTGTGAAAGTCAGACCCGCGATTAGATTTCGTTCGTTGATTATTAAGATCGATTATTAGTATGAATTACTCGAAATTGAAGTGGTTTGGTCAGATTATGTACATAAAAATGTCATAAGTCTAATTAAAATATGTACAAAAGTTGAATTTTAATGATTTGATATGGAAGAATCGAACCTTTAAAATCCGGATTTGAACAAGAGACAAAAACCCCAAAATATTGAATTATAAGGGATTTAAGTCGAAAAGGATTTGATAAAACAGAAAAAGGAACTTAAAGTTTACAAAGAGTTAAAGAAAAGAACGAAAGGAAACAGAACGACGAAACCGCAAGTACTCGAGGAAGAGGAAGAAGAAGAGCAGCAGCAGACAAGGAACCCCTGGAAGAGGCGCAGAAGATGCTGCGACTATTCCAGAAGGCGCATCTGCTGATGCGATTCTTCTCGACAGTCTTTCCCTGTTGATTCGTTAAAAAAAGTTTCAAAACATGATTTTGAAAACGGTTTTGAGCATGCTTATGATATAAACTCTTACATAAATTATAAAAACAGAAAATAAATACAAATTGAGATTTTACACCCCCAAAATTACATGGTTACGAAGAGAGATTAACTAAATTGTCGTTAGTGGTTGCTCGACTAGATGTAGATTCGAAAGTGCCTTTGAAAAAGGATTTAGTAACGAAATTGATTGAGTTGATTAATTGAAGTTGGTCAAATTGGTCGATCATGCAATGAGACTGGTACCCAAAAGGAAATCGAATTACGTGTTCGGGTAGATCAAGCACGTTGGCGTCAGAGCAATAGCACATGGTCTTAGAATGCAGAGAGAGAAGAGAAGGGGCGGGCACTCGTGTGAAGAATATGTGAGGCGGAGGCCTTTATTTATACTAATCACGAGGTAGAAATTTAGGAAAAGATAGGATTTGGAAAGAATTCGGAAATATTCCGGAACTGACAAAAAATAGCCAAGGAAGAGGCGCAATAGACACTGCGACCTTTCCAAGAGGCGCAGTGACCTCTGCGTCCTCTCCTGAAACTTTCCCTCCTCAGAAAGAAAGATTTCCGCGGCTTATTTTAGGATTTAGGGAAGATAGGCTTCCTTATTCCGCAAAATTAGATATATCGAGATTTGAAATCTTAAAATGATATTTTGGAAATAAAACTAGAATATTCCGACTCGGTTTTAAGACGATTTTAGAAAATGAAGACGGTTTTTGACCCGGACTCCAAATGTACTCTAATTACTTCCAAAACGACCGTATCGGAACATAGATGATGACCAAGGGGTTGACATGACTTTTTGAGCTACCACTTTTCGACGAATTTACGAAATGTTATAAAATCGTTCCGTATGTTAAACATGCGGCCCAATCTTCACTGGGTGTTTGGCGGGAAGTGCAGAAACAAGGTATCTATACTAAGGAAAAGCAAACCAAATACTTCGACCCTACTGCTTTTTTCCTGTATCACCGAGGTAAGGGTCATGATACCGATAACTGCTTCCGATTGAAGCACCAAATTCAGGATATGATAGAGAATGGGACAATCCTACTACCTACAGTAAATCTAAACAACATCAACAACCCTTTTGGAGACCTTTGAATGGGATGTTCATTGGAGAAGAAGCTCAAGACTGAGTCTGATTGGTTACAAGTTAGGATTTATATTCGTGTCATAGTCTAAGTCGAATTTGGGACTTTTTTTTTTGCTATCAAGTCAAGGTTCTCTATGTTCTTCGTGCAAATCTAGGGCATGTCCTAGAAATCGCTCCCTAGTTGAATCTATGTGAAACATTTTCAACTTCAATAAAATTTATTGCATTTTCACCTTCAAATCTACTCTATTTTTCAATCATCGATCAATCTAAAAACATGATAAATGCACAACACACTCAAAGGCGCCCCTTGGGTAAGAGTATGCCGAGTTTAAAATGGTAAGGTACATTAGGATCTCATGTTTGCTTCCTTTACCTATTCCATGTGTGGCGGTAGAAAACTTCCATCAAAACCAGTGCTTAAGACAAGACCTTAGATGATCCTATGACGAGCTCATACCTCTTCCCTGTTTCTTATATCTATGACAGAAGGCAAGCCCATTCCCCACAAAATCATCCCATGTCAACGAGAGACAAGAGCAATCTATCTTAGTACGAACCCAAACTGATTGGAGAAGCCCAAATTTTTCAAATGACAAATCAATTGTGACTAGAAGAAGAAAAAGGCAAAAAGAATGAAAAAGAAAAACGAAAAAGCAAAAGAAAAAAAAAAAGGAAAAAGTAAAAAGAAAAATGACAAAGTTGTAGAAGCCAAAAGTCAATATTAAGCATATCGTGATCAAATTCAAAATGAAAAGCCAGAGCGGTCAGCTAACATAATCAATAGCCTTCCATACCCCTAAGTCCTTCTCGAGATAATCACAGGGAATAGTCAGGGATTTTTGAGGATTCATTTGGCTTATGTCAATACACCCAAGCCTATAGGGTCCAGACATGGAAATTTGGACCCACATATCTCTCCTAACCCATTCGCACTCAGGTTCCATCAAACCCGAGACACCATTTCCTACCGCATCCTTTGGCCTAAGCACCACAAAACAAACCTCCAGAGTGATGGTTCACCATTCAAACCCCTTATTACCAAGCTCCACATCCCAAAGCATCAAAGCCTTTTTCACCAACCCCAGACACGGGAGTTAACGGTACCATGTAGGTTATTACGGGATACAACATGATACCTTAGGTGAAACCTTTGGGTGTGCACACACAAACAAAAACTTAGCACCATTCTTATGCCCTTCATTCGAACTACGTCGGATTTGATTTCGCTCCACGCGAATATATAGGCAGTCCTTTAGAATGGGGGATTCAATCCATCCGTCCACCATTCATCTTGTCGATTTACTAAGGGTCTTAACCAAGTCCAAGTCGAGCCACCTTCAACCAAGTCAGTCTTAGTATTCGATTTAGGCTAGGATGAGGATCTAGATTTAGATGAGTAATCGTCAGCTTTCAGAATGAGCTTTGTCTAACGATGTTGGCAAATATTTTGACTTGATACGCTCCACGTTCCGAGAAAGACTTATTTGGGGATCTATGATACCTTTCGCCTTCAATTCACGTCGCGTGTCAGTCGTATTAGTTAAAGTTCCTGGACACTTAGGAGTCTATCCTAATTCGAGTCAACCCCACTTAGCTTCAAATGTCAAGTAGTCGAGTCCTCAATGAGTCTTCTCCTCTTTCGAATTCCAAATCATCCAAATTGAAGTCACACTTTTTAGAAACTCAAAATTAGAGCCTTATTTCAAATTGAATTCGAATTGTTCAACTTTCAAATTCAAATTTAAGTCCTTTCAAATTCAAATCCCAGTCTTTTACAATTTGATGATTTAAAAACAATCAGCTTTTTTCGATAATCCTGACTTTCAAAAAAATCAAAATAAAATTTTGTCTTCAAATTTGCTATGTGAATTAACTATGTGAAGCATTTTTACTTTATATAGTACTATACTAGTTTGTTACAGGTACATTTTCAAAATCAAAGCACTGTTACTAACAGGTTTGTACACTCGATTGCATCACAAGGATATCAGCAATCAATTGGGGGCTATATAGTGTTACGCTTTAGAACCCATTTGCAACTGGGGGATCTATGAGCCCAATAAAAAAATATTCAATTCTCAAATTTATCACGGCTAGCCGTCACCTGAAAGTAGCTCAATATGACTGCGCCATGGGTTACTTCTAATGAAGCTAATGAGTTCCATGAGCAGCTCGACATGACCGAGCTATGGATCATATTCTTTGAGCAATAAGCACCAACAGGTCAACGAACTTTCCAGCAATAAACACCATTAGGTCAGTGAACCTTCCAACAATAAACACCCGCAAAGAGAAAACAAGCAGAAAGCTTGTAAGCACCAAGCAGGTTAATAAGACCTTCGAGCAATCTATCCCTTTTGGGGAGATTTTTGTTCACTAGCAACCAAAAACCAGCAAATAGCACCAGCACTAGCACCAACAGCAACATAACAGCAACACCAGTCCAAATATCCCTGAACTTCGACTTTGGTTTATTTCCGTCTGCAAACGGATATGTAGGCTATCTTCTCGAATAGGAGGTTCAACCACCCCAGCACCTAAGCAACGGTCAGTTTGACATGACTAAACTGATTACAAGCACAATCGCAAGTCCGAGGCATCCAAAATCTGTAATTTAGGTATGTTTCTGTCATATGGATGGCGAGTTTATGCACGCAAGCCTAATGGAGCGTAAACGACCCACGGAATCCTCAGGTCGTTAGACTTAGGGTATACTTTGACTTTCGCCTTGTCCAAGCCTCAGTCAAAGTGGGGGCTCTATAGATACCCGTATCTGTTGATATTGGAATTTATAGAAATCCCGTAAAACACCCGATGATTATAGGACGACATGCATTTACCAATTGGCACAGTCTTTTATTTGGAGTTCTTTTTATGACGTAGAATGGGCGTTTATCGATGGAGTATTTTATTAATTTAAATGATATTTGAATTAAATGTGTTTATTAAAGAAAATTCATTTTATTTGTTTTTATTTGAATTTATTTCCTACTTTATTTTATTAAAAATAAAATTGGTCTTTGATTTGAAAAATCGTTTTGAAAGATTAAATTGTTTTATGAATCGTATTTGAAAAACTCGATTTTTACGACGGTTTTATACGCGATTTTAAGCTCGATTTCTAGCTCAATTTGGACTCGATTTTCGAAGCAAAATTGACCCAAGCTTTGACCCATATCCCGACCTTTACCAAGACCCGAGTTCACGGCCCAACCTAACCCAAAACACGACATAAACAGCCCATAACCATCCCGTGTTGCCCTGTTTTGGCAGCTCCTACCCAAGCCCAGTCCTTCACCAAAACCTCTCTTCCTCATCGATTCAAACCCAAGACCCGAAGCTCCATGCATACTTGACCCAATACCCATGCATTTACATCCAAACACTCATCCAAATCCATGTCCAACATGACTCACAAACTCTTCCCGAAACAACCCACTTCCTCTGTTTCACGTGTTTAACCAAACCAAGCACTAATCCCGTCTCAAACTGACCCAAACTCGCAACCCATTAACCCTAAACCATACCCAACTGCCCATACCATATTCCCGTGTCTTAAAATACAAAAAAACATCCCTAAAACCCTCACAAAGAGCCACGAAAGCTGTTGGACAACAGCCTTTGAGAAACAGGCCCGAGCTCTAGCCAAGCCCTCGAAACCCTATGTAAACCCTTCGAAACTCCCTATAAATACCTCATATCTTCCACCCTTTTTCTCCTTAACATATACCCATAACGACACACCATTCACAACCAAAAAGAATCAGAAAACCCTAGCAAAACCGTCCCTAAAATCACTCGAAAACAGAGTACACAAACTCTGTTTTCCGAGTGCAACAAGCTGTTTCACCTCGTTTTTTGTGCCCATTGCATCAAAAACACTTTATTTTTTCAAAATTTTTAAAATTTAATTCTTCCCTGATTCCAGAATATCTTTCGAATAAAAATTCCATGAGAAACGAAGGAGAAAATCGCGTTTGAAAATTGCTGCTCAAAGCTTTGCAATACCGTGTTCAAAGCATTCAACTTTCGTCGGCGACGGCCCCTCGAGATTAATCTACGATCGATTACGACCAAGACGGTGTCAACGATTTACATGTAGGTTGAGGGTGCAATAGTACCCATCTCTTTCTCGTTTCATTCGTTTTTTATATCATTTATTATTACCGTTTTCGTTAATTAATACTAAAATTGTTTTATTTTTATGTAATTATTTTCGTCGTATGTTTGTTAAATTACTTTTCGTCTTGTTTATATTTAATAATCATGTTTGTTAATGTGTCTTTGTCAATTAGTTTAGATCGTTAGCTTTTAATTTGTTATTAACATGCTGTAATGATTATTTATGAATGATTTTTGGCATGACGTTAATTTTTAATGATCAATTCGAATTTATTGATGTCTAAATTAGTTAGAATGAAATTATCGCTGGATTTTCCTTGTTTTATTTGTTCTTATGACTTTTCACATGTTTAGTTTAATTATTTGGTTATTTAACATTGTAATTAAGGCTAATTTTAGTTTATTTAATTTTAATTATGTAAAATTTAATTTGTGATTTTTTTCCGGACTTATAATTTGTAAATTTATTTCCGGTAATTTTTCATGATTTAATTCATTGATTTAGTATTTGTTTTGTAATTAACATTGTGTTTGCGAGAAACACGTGCAATGCACGGATCAGATCTAACCTGTTTCGAACTTCCAGACCCGTGTGATGCAGGGGTCTGTCCAGAATGTATTTTAATTTTCTTTTCTTATTTGATAATATTTGTTTAACTTTTAGCTTAATTTGCTTAATTAATTTTAGCTTTGAATATATATATTGTTTGTAATTTGTGTTGTATTTTAACTAACCACTAATGTTTGTTAATCCTTTTTTATGCTAAGAGTAAGAACATCTCTTAATCCTTATTTTTTGTTTGTTTATACAAGTTGGTTTAAATAAACTCACATGCTAAACTACTTTGACGAATCTAATTGTATTAAATCGACATAGAAACCAATTCACATGATAGGGTTTAAAATGATGTTTGCATTCATAATTGGAATATCTATAACCTTATTCACGACCATAATTTATTAGAGTAGAGGTCGTTATTGTAACGGGCGGGGTTAGGTGTCTTATTAACGGATTTCCTAACACGCACTTTCACCACGAGCTCAATGTCAATAGTTAATAGATCCGTCTGAAAGCCTTTGCACGGTTCCAGGTTTTCCTAAGATCTCCTAAGATCTGGTGTCGACTCTAATGAACCACGTGCGAGACTCGCGCAAATGTTCGTGGAGTGATGTCCACAATTAGGTATGAGTAGGTTACGGGGATGTAACCTTATGTTTAGGGAGTTAGGATGTAATAATCCATTGTTTCCATTTTTTAATGAGTATAAATAAGTATAAGTATAAGTCATTTTGAATGTTTGAGCTAATTGAGTAATTATGTTGAGTCATTTAATTGAGTAAGTTATGGAGTAAATCATGTTGTTTGTGTCATTGAAGGGAGTAGTGTGGTGAACTTCGGGACGGAGTTCTTTTTAAAGGAGGAAGACTGTAATACTCCGTATTTTTAGTTAAAGTCAACTCTGTCAAACTTAGTCAAAATAAGTATGCTTTCAGAATAAAATGAAAAAAATGTAAAGTGAGTAAAATATATTGGTTATAGTCTTAAAAATAGAAAAAATAAAAAAAATATAATATGTATGTATAGTGTGACCGGTGGGTGAGAGGGAGTAAGAGAAGGTTGGTGTAATTGGTGTGGGTGCTACCTAAACTTACTTATTTTATTTATTATTTAATTATTCTAGAACCTTCTCTTGCCTTTATAAATACCAAACTACATCTTCCATCAATCACTTTATTCACCTATTCTAAACATAAAAACTAGAGAGAAAGAGGGAGACATGTGAGACAACATTCAAGCAACCATCTTGCCTTAGATCTAAATATTGTAAGTCATGTAGGCTCGCTTTAAATCAATTATTTACGTTTGTGACGATTGACTGTTGCTGTTGACCACTATGGTCGAGCCGTGGGTTGACCTCGGGGTTGTTGGTGGGGGCATGTGTTGGGTAGCTTTCCCATCTTGCTTTAGGTAGAATTCTATCTTAATTTGCATAATTAGTATTGTTTATGATTATATGTAATTATTGTCTTAATTAGGTGAAGGATTTGTGGAGGAGCACTTTTAATTGCTTGGTTGCTTAATTAATTGGAGTATTTGAGAAAAGGTAGGTTAACTACTCAATCTTGCTTAATTGTTGTTGTCTTATAATTGGTTTGCTTGTCTTACAAACGTATAATTGGAGTATTTCTAATATTGATCTTGTTGTTGGAATTATTTTGATATTATTGTTGTTTGAGGAGGAATATTTTATTGTTGTCGGATTGGTTATTGTGAATTGGATAGGCCAGACACGGGGATGTGGAAGAGCCGTGGACCTGAGATACAGGTCGGCCAGGCACGACAGGTGTTAGGGGTGGCCGTGGAACTTAGACTTTTTCGTGAGATCGTGTGGTTACGGGTGTGGCGTGAGCCATATTCCTAGTGGCGCAGGAAGGTGTTGTTGTTGTTGTATATTGTTTCTTATATTTTTCTTTTGCAAATGTTGGTAAATTATATTATCTTGCATTGTTTACTTGTCCTACTTGACCTTTTGGTTGACTTGTTTTGTGTCCCGTATCAAATTCTTTTTACCTATTTCTTGGGCGACATGTTATGATCTATTTGATAATTTCAGATCAAATAGGGAGCAGATAAATAAGCAATTTTTATTTAGCTTGGATGGTTGCGATGTTGTGATGCTCTGGGACGCATGAGATGATTGGAGGAGTCTAGCTATCGCCATCACTTAGATCACTTAGTTATTTAGACTTTGCCATTATTATCAATTGTAATTTAAACTTTAGCTATTCATTTAGGAAGAATTCTATCTTAATTCGCATAACTAGTATTGTTTATGATTATATGTAATTATTGTCTTAATTAGGTGAAGGATTTGTGGAGGAGCACTTTTAATTGCTTGGTTGCTTATTTAATTGGAGTATTTGTGAAAAGGTAGGTTAACTACTTAATCCTGCTTAATTGTTGTTGTCTTATAATTGGTTTGCTTGTCTTACAAACGTATAATTGGAGTATTTCTAATATTGATCTTGTTGTTGGAATTATATGGATATTATTTTTGTTCGAGGAGGAATACTTTTATTGTTGTCGGTTTGGTTATTGTGAATTGGATAGGCCAGACACGGGGATGTGGAAGAGTCGTGGACCTGAGATATAGGTAGGCCAGGCACGACATGTGTTTGGGGTGGCCAAGGACCTTACACTTTTTCTTGAGATCGTGTGGTTGCGGGTGTGGCGTGAGCCATAGTGCTAGTGGCGCATGGAGGTGGTGTTGTTGTATATTGTTTCATATATTGTTCTTTTGCAGATGTTGGTAAATTATATTTTCTCGCATTGTTTACTTATCCTACTTGACCTTTTGGTCGACTTGTTTTGTGTCCTATGGCAAATTCTTTTTACCTATTTCTTGGGCGACACGTTATGATCCATTTGATAATTTCTGATCGAATACGGAGCAGATAAATAAGCAAGTTTTATTTAGCTTGGATGGTTGCGATGCTGTGATGCTTTGGGACGCGTGAGAGTATTGGAGGAGTCTAGCTATCGCCATCACTTAGATCACTTAGTTATTTAGACTTTGCCATTATTATCAATTGTAATTTAAACTTCAGCTATTCATTTAGGAAGAATTCTATCTTAATTCGGATAACTAGTATTGTTTATGATTATATGTAATTATTGTCTTAATTAGTTGAAGGATTTGTGGAGGAGAACTTTTAATTTCTTGGTTGCTTAATTAATTGGAGTATTTGCGAAAAGGTAGGTTAACTACTCAATCTTGCTTAATTGTTGTTGTCTTATAATTGGTTTGCTTGTATTACAAACGTATATAATTGGAGTATTTCTAATATTAATCTTGTTGTTGGAATTATATTGATATTATTGTTGTTCGAGAAGGAATACTTTTATTGTTGTCGGATTGGTTATTGTGAATTGGATAGGCCAGACACGGGGATGTGGAAGAGCCGTGGACCTGTGATACAGGTAGGCCAGGCACGACAGGTGTTTGGGGTGACCGTGGACCTGATACTTTTTCTTGAAATAGTGTGGTTGCGGGTGTGGCGTGAGCCATAGTCCTAGTGGCGCATGGAGGTATTGTTGTTATATTGTTTCTTATATTGTTCTTTTGCAAATGTTGGTAAATTATATTATCTTGCATTGTTTACTTATCCTACTTGACCTTTTGGTTGACTTGTTTTGTGTCCTGTGTCAAATTTTTTTTTACGTATTTCTTGGGCGACACATTATGATCCATGGGATAATTTCCGATCGAATAGGGAGCAGATAAATATGCAAGTTTTATTTAGCTTGGATTGTTGCGATGCTGTGAAGCTTTGGATGCGTGAGATGATTGGAGGAGTCTAGCCATTGCCACCACTTAGATCACTTAGTTATTTAGACTTTGCCATTATTATCAATTGTAATTTAAACTTTAGCTATTCATTTTTTATTCATTTTAGACAATTTTAATAAGTGCTTGAGACACTTAATTAATGTTATTATTTAACGTACCTTTGCATTTTTTGTCTTTTATATTCACCACCTCAGGTAACTGAGATGGTAAAAGTCTTATTTAACTGGAAATGTCTTGCTAAAAGCTCTTGTTTAAATGGGAGCGTTACAACAACGACAACAACAACAACAACAACAATAATAAAAATAGGCACCACTGCGACAACCAAAACAACAACCATTATTTCCTAAGCAGCTAGCTGATTTTTATGGTTCTTTGATGAGATTACTCGATAATGCTCAACTAGGAGACCCAAAAATTGTTGATGGTTTAGTGAGTGATCAAGCAATGAACAACATAGTGACGCAAAATTTACCATTTTCAGGTGGAGGAGTCATGGGCATAATAAGGGTTCGTGGTGGTCCCTACGACGACTATGTCATCAAATGGTCTTGTAAAAATCAATGGTGACACTTCGCCACTTTCACCTGTTCCTTATGTGTTTAATGGAGGCTTTAGCACGAAAAATTTCGGCAATTCTATTGACAAAGTTATTGAGAGAATACAAAGGTGAATGATAAAGAATAGAGAATCAACTGCTAGGTCACGCGCACGTAAAGAGGTTATTTTGACATCTTGTAACACCCGTAATTTACCAATTTCATATTTTAAACTATTTTTGGTAATTAATTAAATTAAATTATGATTTTAAATATTATTTTTATAAAATATGAATTTTATGGTATAATATTTATATTAGTAATATTTCGTTCCGTCTTAAATGTATAGTAGCATTTGAACGTAAAATAAATGAATCCCGACTCATTTTGAGTTAAGTTGGGCCTAAGATGGTTAAAGCCCCATAAAACCCTCCATTTTTCCACTTACTCTTCTCATAACCTTTCTTCTTCCTTAAAATCTCAGCACACCACCTTCCTCAATAAACACCATTTTCATACAAAATTTCCTCAAGCTTAAGACACTCATAATTCCTTCGTTCCTCAACCGTTTTCTTTGATTTTTGCGCCGTTCTCTTCCTCTTCTCGTTCTCCTCCTTAGTATGTAACAAAGTTCCTGTTTTTCTCCCTTTTCCCAATTTTTGAGATTTCTATCCTCCTTATTATGGAAAATTTCTCATCTAACAAACCTTATTTTGTGTTTAGGGGAAAATTTGGACGACCCGAAGGCCGACTCATACATAATTGAAGACTCGCACGAAGACTAGGAAGCTAAAGGTAACAATGATAGGTTAGTCGGCGATACTTTGGAATTTTGGTGTTTTCTTGTGTTATTTTGATGTTTTACATGATAAAGTTGGTTAATTGGTATACATGGTTGTATGTTTAGC
>VHZZ01001204.1:154951-172263 GCA_009801015.1 Silene noctiflora | reverse complement strand
TAAATGGCCATGGAATCCTATGAATTGCATTGATGCGTCTTTATTCACCCGGTTAAAGCCTTTGTGTGTGGAATTTGTTTGGCATCAAATGTTGCATTTCCACATAGTTGCTTGGACTTCCTTTATTGGGCTTAAATTCTCATTTGTTCACATTTTCCATGCATGAATTAATTGGGCCATTTCCTTGCATGTGATCATTTTCTTCCACCATTTTAAGCTTGCATGTGGAAGTGTGATCCAATCCAAATTCCTTTTAGCTTGTGAACTCGATGCTTGCTCTCTTGACGGGATTTAGCTAACGAAATCTATAATTCTAACAAATTACACAAAAAGCATGCAAGACATCTAGAACACGGGATTAGCTCAACTAAACACTAATAATAGTGAAACAAGCATGAGAACCGAGCTAATATAGGGGATATAAACATGTATAAAATGGTCTAGTCAGCACTCGGTCGAGTAAAAGCCGGCACTCGGCCGAGTATCTCGTACTCGGTCAAGTAGCCAGTACTCGGTCGAGTACTATGAGGCAAAATGCTATTACCAGCTGAGGGTGGAGCACAACGATATTCCTAAGACTGCATTCAGGATGAGGTATGGACACTATGAGTTTATAGTTATGCCGTTTGGGCTGACTAATAAGCCGGCGGTATTCATTGACCTAATTAACCAGGTATTTAGTCCTTACCTATATAAGTTCGTAGTAGTTTTCATCGACGACATCCTGGTGTATTCTAGGAATGAGGAGGAGCACGCCGAACACTTAAGGATAGTACCGAAGACACTGCGAAATAACCAGTTGTATGCCAAGCTGAGCAAGTGCGAGTTTTGGCTAGAGAAAGTAGCGTTTCTAAGCCACATGATTTCGAAGGAAGGAGTGTCTGTTGACCCTAGTAAGATTGAAGCGCTGACTAAGTGGAAATCACCGAAGAATGTCGGCGAGATACGGAGTTTTATGGGGCAAGCTAGCTATTACCGACGCTTCGTTAAGGATTTTTGGAAAATACCCAAGCTCATGACGGCGCTGATGAGAAAGGAAAATTGTTTCAACTCGGATGCAAGCTGCGAGGAAGCATTCTAATTGCTGAAGGAGCGTTTGACCTCAGCCCCTGTCCTAGCACTGCCGGAAGGGCGTGAGAATTTCGAAGTGTACACGGATGCATCCAAAAAAGGCTTAGGGCGCGTGTTGATGCAAAATGGCAAGGTGATTGCCTATGCGTCCCGACAACTGACGACGTATGAGGAGAATTACCTGACACACGATCTGGAGCTTGGAGCAGTGGTCTTCACATTAAAACTGTGGCGACACTATCTATACGGGGCAACCTTTATGGTTTACTCGGATCACAAGAGTCTGAAATGTATTTTCACACAAAAGGAACTAAACATGAGACAGAGGCGGTGGATAGAGTTGATCGGCGATTACGACATGGAGATTGTATATCACGAAGGAAAGGCTAACGTAGTGTAGGACGCGCTAAGCAGGAAATCAGTGCACGCACTGCGCTTAGTGAAGTTTCAGGTTAGGTTAATACATGAGATCAAAAAGATGGGAGTGTATATGATTCAGAAGGGTGACACGATAGGGGATCTAACTATCGAGCCGGAGTTATATACCGAAATCAGAGAAAAGAAGAGAAGAGACTCTCGGATAACTTCGTGGCATGAGCAAGCTGAAGGTAGTGGACAACACATTTTAAGATCCACGATGATGGCAGTTTGAGGTTCGACGCGAGATGGTGTGTGCCAGATGATGATGTGTTGAAGCGAACGATCTTGACTGAGACGCATAATATGCCTTACTCAGTAAACCCAGGTGGGGACAAAATATATAAGGACCTGAAAAAGACCTTCTGGTGGCCCGGGATAAAAAAGGAAGTTTTGAAGTTCGTTGCTCGATACTTGACATGTCACAAGGTTAAGGGCGAATAATAAGAGACCCAAGGGCAAGGTGCAACCTCTGCACATCCCTGAATGGAAATGGGAAGGCATCTCTATAGACTTCATCGTTGGTTTGCCTAGGACCAAGAAGGGGAATAATATGATCTAGGTGATAGTGGACCGCCTTATGAAAACAATACACTTTATACCAATGAAGGATACGTGGAGCAAGGCTGAATTGGCTGAATTGTCAAGGGCTTTTTGCAAGCATGTAGTGAAACTGCATGGAGTGCCTAAGGATTATTGGAGTAGATGTCCTCCACAATAGTGCGTGTAAATATTAAATCTCATTTAAGGAATATACTCGGGATATTTATTGGCAATAATTAGTTAGGTGATCAACGTTTATCGGTAACGGTTGGCCAACTAGGGTTTGACGTTACTGTCGTATGACGGCGGTGTTCAGTGGATCCCTTTCGATCACACCTACAGGAACGAGCCCTAATATAAAAACTAATTCGTATGTATATAATACGATTAATTAGTCCCTTGATAAATTGACTAAAAGTTAGTCGATTAATTTATTCAGAGAGATTTCGAGATATGAACTCGAGCCGAGAAAGTTATTATTTAATTATGCGATAATTGAATAATAAATTAATTAAGACGGGAATTCATAATTAAACAGCTAATTATTAAAATTATACTAATTGACTAATGTGATTAGTATTGGTATGTAAAATATATGTGTATATGTACATGTATATTTACGGAGTGTTGTGAGACGAAATTAATTGGGAAACATTTAAACATAAAAGATATTTAAGTGGAAAATTACACGTATTTGTACGACAAATATAAAAATCAAAATGGACCCATAAGCGGTTATGGAAACCGTGTAAAACACCACATAAGTGGAACATTAGACATCATAATTAGATTTTGGCATGTCTTGTTCCCTTTGTATTTCCCATGTTTCTTTTTGGTCTTCCCATAGCAATTTGTCTATTCTATTCATAATTCTATTGGGTGCACTAAAAGAGGACACAGTCCCCCTAGAATCCTCTAATGAGGCCGACCTCCCTATCAAAAAGATGGATGTATCTTTTGCTCATTTTTATGTGTGTGCATTTATGTGGAAAAATCACAAAAATTACACAAAAATCTCTCTATAAAACATTAGAAAATAAATACTAATAGTTAGTATTTTAGATCTAATTTTACTAGTTATTACTAAGAGTTAGTAATAATAATATTCAAGGGTAACATGAGTGATATCTAGTTTATATTACCCATATTATTTGGTGCAAGTTCTTGGGTGCAATCTCAGGAGATCTTCTACTTTGAAGATTTGGGTCTTGGAGGATCATGCCATTATTTATAAGCTCAAGAACAACAAGAAATGTGCTCTTGTTGTGCCCATATTATCCGATTTAAGCATTGTAAGAATATATTCTCTATTCTTTATTATATGCCTTCATATTATTATCATACAACATAGATCCTTAACATCTAAAATCAATAAAAGGTTTTTGATAAAATTTTAGATGGTATTTTGAGGTTTTGAACTTTCAAGGATTTCGTGTCAGACCGTGACTCGAGATTCATTTCGAAGTTCTGGAGGGAGCTACATGAGCTAATGGGTACCACCCTGAAGATGATTACGGCCTTCCATCCAGCTACGAACGGGCAGACCGAAAGGACAATCAAACCTTGGAGGACATACTTCGAGCTTGTGTATTGGAGTTCGAGGGATCGTGGGAGGACCGGTTCGGCCGAGCCATGACCGGTCATGGCAGAGGCCGCTTGCTAGAGAGGCTGATCTGTGGCCTAACCGTGGCCTAGGCTACGCGTTGGGTCTCGGTGCGTCGTAATATAGTGTAAAATTATTTAGTGGTGATGTTTACGTGAAATATTATTATTTAGGCACCAAGTTCGTAGAGGAGCGATTTTAAGGGCTTTGGGTATTTTTGCTGCGACGGTCTTAAGCTAAGGTAAGATTATGTCCTACTCACTTATGTTATTTGTTTTATAACTACGGCATTTTACCATTTTTATGTATGTTGGGAAATAAGGAAAAATTGTGGTGAAATGTTATCTTGTGAAACCGTCTCAGGCTGAGCTAATATTTGTTTGTGAGCTTCCATATTTATTTAGTTTGTACTGTGAATATTATTGGTCACTGTGGGTGACACGAATGTGAGTTGTATGTGGTGAGCCAGACACAACTGCGGTTATGGGCCTGATGAATTGGTAGGCCTGGCACGTGGAAGTCGAAGCGACGTGGTCCAGAAGACGGCGATGCGGTGCCGTGGGTGAATTGTGAGGCAAAGGGGCGTGTGCGGTAAGTTGGTCGTGCGAGTGGCACGGAAGGCTGCGGCCGTGTGTTGGTTGCTTATACTTGGATAAATTAATGTCTTGTCTTAATATTTACTTATACGTTATATATATATATATATATATATATATATATTCAACATAAGCTGGCAGTGTTATGTTTTCTAATATTGTCAACTATTTATGGGGTGGCCTGTATTGATCCATTCAATGATTTCTACTTGAATAGGGAGCGAGTAATAAAGCAGGTTTAGATGGTTTAATTATGTGATGTTGTTGTGCTTAAATGCTCGGAGGGATGACGAGCTACCATGTCTAGAGTGTCTCGCCTAGTTTTCTAGTTGGACAGTTGTTCTTTTCTTTTATGTTGGCTTGAACACTTTTACTTTAAGTTTTAATCGCTGGACGAGATTTAAACCTTATTTAAATAAATACATGGAATTTTATTTGATATTCATTTGCCTCAGGAAATTGAGATGGTAACGGCTTCGTTTAATCGGAAAGGTCTAGCTAAGACTTCTGCTTAAATGGGGCTGTTAGAGATACAAAATCATGAACATAAATTATGGGTGCCATTCTAGAGCACTCGGTCGAGTAAAAGAAGGTACTCGGCCGAGTATCTCGTATTAGGTCAAGTAGCCAGTACTAGGTCGAGTACTTTGAGGCAAAATGCTAATACCATCAATTTCACCACGAAACTTCAACTTTTACTTACAAGATCATTTCTAACTATCAAATGTCACAGTGCATCGTGTCTCAAGCATAGCGTAGTCTACGATATGATAAAGTCTTGGCCATATGGTCGGGTTAGACAACAAAAGAAACCAAATGTCGAGAAGAAAGAGTCCAGCCAAATCCGCAATAAATATAACTAAAACAAACGACATTAGAATAATCTCATGAGTCTAAGGCCTCATCCTCGGCCATGTCATCAACACCACCTTAACCCGGCATCCCAGCTCCCTGATATGCTCCCGTAGCAGCACCACTACCAATCCATCTTCCCTTCTCATCTAGCTGGCTACCGTAGCTAGCCCCCCATGGCCCGGTAAGACAACCGTACTCATAGCTCCTCGAGTCCCTCCATGTCGTTCGGTCCACCCTGTAGCTATCGAACACTTTACTGTCATCCCCCACTCCTCTCCACCACACTTTTAATACCGTTGTGGTGTTGGTGGAACTGAGTCTCATTCATATATTGTCGTGTTCCATAATTATATTTCATATGTCATGTCTTATATGTTTATATTTTTGAAACTGACCATTTGTGGCTATGTGTAAATTGTCACCTATTTCCGGGGCGGCCTTTGTTGATCCATATGATATTTTCGATCATATGGGGAGCAGGTTATGTACAGGTTGATTGGGTGTCACGCGGGAGATAGGACGATCCTCAGACTTGGAGTCGAATCAAGTAGATGACATAGTTATTAGCTAAGTTGTATTTGTAGAATCCACTTGTTATTTAATTATCATGCATGTAATCACTAAACAGCTTATTTATGTTAATTATTTCTTGATTTCAACTCCGATTCACCGCCTTGGGAAACCGGTAACATCCTTCCATTGTCTTGGCCGGGCAAGAAGGGGATAGTACAACACTGGCTGAGCAAGATCGGTCCTCACATTCAGACGATGTGCCATCTCGTGCATATTCCTCAACATTAGAGCGGTGGACACCCTTATGGTGACCTCACTAAACTTCATCCTAGGGTCGTAAATCGTAGGATAAGACGGGTACTGGTACGGGGAGAAGCCCTGCGGTGTGAAAAGGGACTCGGTCTCTAACTCCCCAGTTACCCTCGCTCCCCGGGCTTCTCTATGTGTCGGAACGGCCTTCTGACGGCCAGAAACTATCACCGGCTCGGGCAAGTCCTCTAGGATCTCAGCAGGAATGAGGTAATACTGCGGCTGAGGCTGGGGTTCCCAACTCCCCGGGTCATACTCCGTCAAGTGGTCAGTCACAGGTAGGTTCTCCCCATCGGGTAACCTCATCCACCCAGTCTCCCTTACCCTCCATTCTAAAGCCCCATCACCCAACCTCCTCAAAGCCAGTATTCATAAGACGAAAACAGACGATTTTCTCAGCAACATTATACTTAAACGAACTCATAAACTTTAAGGTCAGAAAAAGGTAGGACTTCTTGCGAAGGTGATACAACCCCTCGAAACCCAAGATCTCGAACATGTGGCTTATGTCCAACTAAATTACAAAACCCCTCAGAATATTAGGGTCCACACAATGGGTCGGTCTCATGGTATGCTCCACAAAACCAATAAAAGCAGCCCATTAGTAGAAGTCACCAAAGATTACCGGTGGGTATTGCACAACCGGAGGAATAAGCGGCTCCCCACTTGACTGGCCCTATTCAGTGGAGGCATTAGCTCGGGTCCTCTTCTTGGGGGCTGCTCTATATTTCGGCATGCTGCAAGAATACGAGTTTAACAAGAATTTCCGGAATTCACATTATATCAAAGGTGAAAATTCATATTTTGCCCTCTTTTAAGACGAAGTTTAAGACGGACTTTTCGATCAAAATACCCAAAAGGGACACTAGGTAGTGTAGTACTAGCATCAATTGAACTCTTATAAGCATCCTCAGACGGATTTAAGTGAAAAAATCAAACCTTGAGGCCAAACCCTACAAAAGTTTTTGGTATAAACATAGAGGTTTTGGGTATAACAATCATCTTTCCCATATTCAAATTGATCATTTGAAATAATTACTACTAACTTAACAATATATAGCACATGATTCTATGAGTTTAAGGCCAAAACTTTTAGATTTTGCACAAATTTGATCCTTCAATTAATTGAAAAGAAGCATTGAAAATACATTACCTTGAGATAGAAAACGGTTGGATGAAAACAAAAAAAGCAAGATGATGAATCAAAGAGTAAGGGAGGTAAATCACCAAGGTTTTTTTTTTTTTAGAGAGAAAGTTTCAAGAGAGTTTGAGTGCTTTGAAGTGAAAGGATGTCGAAAATTATAAGAGAAATTGGGCTATAATCTTTCAGGAAATTTACTCAATGAACCGGTAAAATAGGGGTACTCGGTCGAGTACCAGACTCACACGGTCGAGTACCCTGTACTCGGTCGAGTACACTTGCCTACTCGGTCGAGTACCCAAGATAGGCAGATTACAGCAGCTACGGCTTCTAGGTACTCGGTCGAGTGTGCCTCGTGCTCGGTCGAGTACCTGCAATGCGTAACCGAATTAGTTTAAAATCAGCATCGTCATTCTTGCAAACCCAAGAAACGTTGTCCGGAGCCTAAAACGTATTCAGAACTCGTCACAATTAGGTCATGTTTTTACCATTCACTATGCCACTCAGTAATCATACACATGACAACTCGTTTGCCCACAATTTCATATATCATAAAACAATGTTGCATGCCATCCACACATATTATATCCACACTATATGTCACACCATACTGTCACACATGGGACTCAATTATAGTCACGTAAGATACAATCACGAGTATAAGGGTAGACCACAGGTCACACAAAAGCATACGCATCATCCCATACTTTTATCCCATGCGGAGTTTCTGGCTTAAGTATGTTGGGGCCGGGATTCCGGGATGAGGGCGCCTTCTTACCCAAAACTATACCAATAGTAGCGTGACTATGTGTAAAACCCCCACTTGCCAAGGAGCCTTACAAGACCTTCCTTAGAAAGTAAGGGCATTACCATCTCGGTTACCCGAGTTACGTATATCAAATAGACAATAAAAGAACATTTATAAATTCCTTTACAAAGTACAGCGGAAACCAAAAGATGATCAACTAAACTATACAAGTAAGATACATCTGGTGAAATTACTATGGCCTGACTACCGACTCGATGTCACGTGATTTCCCCGTCCCAACAGTTACATCTTGATAGAAATCAACCACAAGTACCTAAAAAGTCCATCTGCTCACCATTGCCAGCAATCAATGGATCACCGCAGACACAGACAACAAGAAGAAACACGACAACACGCCACACAAGGTCAGTAACAGAAATAAGTAAGGTACATAATAAGAATTTCACAGGTATACAATGAATAGATACCGGCACACCTCCTCTACACTAGCGCCACTAACATACACCTCAACCAAAACCCGGTTCCCATCGCAACAGGTAACCTACACAGCCAGTGATAGACCGCAGCCTTGTCACCTCATGCCTCCCTCATCGCAACGAGCAAACCCAGATTACTAATGTGCATATCCCCCTTGTGATGGAAATCACAAGGGGCGAACATGGGGGTGAAGACCATCTCCCGACGATGGCTCCACAATCACCACTGTCAAATCACTATTACACCGCCACACACCACATGATAATCGTATTCACACAATAAGATTTCCACAGTAAAAACTACCACAAGACAACCAATCAATCAGACAATAATTGAAAACTGACTAGGGAAACCCTACCTTTTCGCAACTCCATAGAAATGCATCAATCACATCATGCCTAGCAAGAATCCACATCATTTCCTACAACAACGATTATGCCTTATTACTATGCTATCAATATCGACTAAACAAGTAACGAGTATTCATAAACTCAGCATAAAGAATAACCAGATGCCGACGACTCCCACGCGATGACTCCAAGCATAAGCTATTCCCTTCCCCGGACAGGGTTCGTGGCTAAGTTAAGATCGGGGTAGTGAGAGATAGGAGGATTGAGAAGGAGAGAATTAGGTTTATAAATGATAAAACATTTGGCAAAAATGATTTATGTCGTAACCATCGGGTGGTATTTTAACACGTTGTCAGACGAGTACTCGGTCGAGTATGCAACATACTCGGCTGAGTACACCGCACTCGGTCGAGTACCGAAGATACTCGGCCGAGTGACCCTTACTAGGTCGAGTATCTAGTCAAGAACGTAATATAACTCCTCATTCCATCTCTTACTAAGGGTCCCCCATGGTCATAGGTCCGTCAAGTGGTCTCTAATAAGGCGGGTATTACACTAGGTATAATCTGATATAGATTTCCGATAGTATATAGAGGGTGGTGAACCCGGAATTTGGACGATTGGGGGAATTCGACTATGATTGTTATGAGGGTATATTATGAGACTTGACCGTTGAACTTCGGGGCGAAGTTCTCTTTTAGAGGGAGTGGATGTAATAATTCGGGAGTTAAGGTTAAAGTGCTGAGAGTCGGTGTTTGGTTAGTGTATCAGTAGCGTTGTGATATGGAGCCTGATAGGTGGTACTAAGTCACATGTCAGGTTAACCTTGTTCGTTGAGATAGTACTACGAGTTGTCAAGACCTCTTTTTGTGCTAGTGCCGCTTTAGCTTTGTAAGAGGAAAGTAAGGTCAGAGGTGCCTTGTGAGAGTCGGGTGTGAACTTCGAGGACGAATTTCGTTTTAAGAGGGGAAGATTGTAATATCACGTAGTTTCTAAAGCCGACACTCGGCCGAGTAGACAGAGTACCCGACCGAGTTAAGCTCATTCGACCAAGTAGATAGACCAAGTGCCCTCTGAATAGTTACCCAGCTCTTGTTGTGTGCCACTCGGCCGAGTGGCCGGTGCACTCGACCGAGTGCCATCGAGCACTCGACCGAGTGCACTAGCTCAGACCCAGTTTCCGTGTGTTGGGTTCCGTGTTTTGGATCTTGTTATAAAAGCCTCCATTTCAGTTTTTTCCTTTATTTTTACAAACGCTAAACTCTTTAGACTCTCTCAACCATCTAAAATCCCCTCATATCCTCCTAAACATTATCTTTGGAGATTTCCTCCTTACTTTTGAAGATTTGGTGTTCAAGATCTTGTCTTTCTCATTTCTTTACCTTTGTAAGTTGTTAGTCACTCTTTTCCTTTTGCTCTTCTTATTCTTTATTAGTAACCCTAGATTTTGGGGGTTTTGTCTTATGAGGATTTAATTAGGGTTTCGGGTAATTAAATAGTTTAATTAAGGAACTAAGAGTATTTTTTTGTTGTAGAATAACATAATTGTGATAGAAGTTACTTAATTAATTGTAGTATGTGACTTGTTAGAACAAGATTAGTGTACTCGCTTGTGCTAATTGGAGGATTGCTATAAGGTAGGTTAATCCTACTTGGTTTCAATAATATGAATGTTGTATGTGTTGTTGTTGATGTTGTAATTATACTCACATGAATGAAGCATTTGAATTATAACATGCTTAGTGGTTAATTGCATCATTAAGGGGATAACTATGATGGTTGGGTTACATTATAACATGTATGTGGAAATATGTATTAGTCACTTGTGTTGGCGTAATCGTATCATATCATGATGATTGGGTAATTGATGGATAATCTCATATTGTGGGTGGAAATGCATTATTACATGAGAATGAGAAATTGTTGATATTGTGGACATGGGCCACCCGCACGTTGGTATGTTTTAGGCGGCGGTACTTCTCCCATGGAACTTTTTGTTGACAAAGAACGTCATGGGTCGTTACCGATTTGTAAGGCATGAAACCGGTGAATGGTTTGAACAACCTGCATTTGTGGAGTCGCCACCAATTTTTATGGATAATTGGATCTGTTCGAATACTTCGCGTCATCTCAAGACATAAAGTAGTGTCATAGACACTATGAAATTCGTCGCCCTTAGCATTCCGTGTCTAGAATGACTCTCGCAATGCTAATGAATACTGGTGTTCATAGATATCTGAGTAAGGGGTGAGGGTACGTATTAGGAAGCTCATACTAGAACACCTAATCTCGCCTGCCTCGATAGCGCCCTCTACTAATGATTAGGGAATGTCTTTATATTTGATATGTCATTAATTACATTCATGCAATGCAACACCCACGTTTTAATCCTAGCATGTGAATTAGTACTAAGTCGGTTAACACATAAAGTTAGCAAGCAATTAGGTCAAAGTGGATATTTTACATTCATTTACATGTGAAAACAAAGATAAACAAATAAAGGGAAATAAATTCCATTACAATCAATGAAAGACGCATCTATGCCATAAATACGTCAAAAAAGGAAATAAAATATTAAACGCTGAAACAGAAGGTGATAATCCGAATAATAGTTAATTATAAACTAATTAGAACAGCTATGTCACAACAAGACGAGTTCAGAGGCAGAAGACAACCCAGAACAGGCGCAGTACATGTTACGCCCTCTAGAAGAGGCGCGTCACTTTGTGCGACTATTCTCGAGTTGGATTCTGACTGTAAAAGTCAGACTTAACGTTTCGGTAATGTTTGTTGGTTGATTTAAGTGTATTATTGATACTAGACTCTAGATTGAAGTGATTTATACAGATTACATACATAAGTAAAGATCGTCATAAAACAGAAAACATATATCAAAGTCGAATTTTAATAGTTTGATATGGAATCGAACCATCCAAAATCCGGGTTTGAAAAGATGACAAAAACCCTCAAATATTAGGATTATAAGGGATTTAAGTGGAAAATAAAAGGAAAATAATTTGGAAACAGAAAATACGAATCAATTGGTACTCGAGGAAGACGAAGAAGAGTAGCAGTAGACTAGGTGCCTCTGGAAGAAGCGCAACTGATGCTGCGTCCATTCCAGAAGGCGCATCTGCCGATGCGATTCTTCTCGACGGTCTTTCCCTGCTGATTCATCAAGAAGGTTTGAAAACATGCGGTTTTAAAAATATATTTATGGCGTAGACTCTTACATAAGATTAAATACATAAATACATTAGATAAAATACAAAGTGATATTTACACCCTCAGACTTACATGTTTACGAAGCGAAAAACAACATACTTCGACGATGTAACCAAGATGCCCTTTGAAAAAGTATTTTAGAAAACAAGTTGATTAATTAGGTTTATTGAGTGTAGTGGTCAAATTGGTAAGTTTATGAAAAATGTGACTGATACCTAGAATGATCTAGGCTTACGTGGTCGAGAATGCTCAAGCACGTAGGCGTCATAGAAAAAGCACGTGGGCTTAGAATGCAAAGAGAGAAGAGAAGGGGCGGACACTCGCGTGAAAAATATGTGAGGCGAAGGCCTCTATTTATACTAGGAGAGAAGTAGGGTTTCGGAAAAAGATCTAGAAGAGTCACGGCGAAATTTGGAAAGAAATAAGCCGACTTTGATTTGTGACGCTGAGAAACACCCTGGGGAAGAGGCGTAGCAAATGTTGCGTCCTCTCTAGGGCGGTTTCCTGCACTGCAAGAAAGCACGTTGACAACCTGTCCTATTTTAGGCATAACTTTCTCTACAAGACTCGGATTAAGGTGATGTAATACCCCGTAATTTAATATAAATTATATGAATATTTACGTTTCATAAATAATTAAAGTTAAATAATAATAAACAATAAAAATAGTAATAATCGATAATTTCAATTAAGACGATAATTAAATAATAAAATAAATAAGTAAGATGGGAATTGTACTTCATGTGGGTCTTGGGTCGTGAGTTTGCTAGGTGTGGTAGTCTTATGAGTCGGAATTTAATAATACGGTACAATAAGCTGAGACGGGTTTAATAATAAAATAATATATCGTCTTAACCTAGCATATAAAGGGAAGGAACCCTAACCTAGTACCTCACGAATCTGGAATTTGCAAGAAAGAGGAGTTTTAGACCTAGCAATCATTTCATCTCGTTATTCGTGTACAAGGTAAGACCGTCGCACATTATCGTTCTAGTTTGTTTAATCATATACTCTATAATAGTGCGTCACCCTATGACCGTTGACCATAACCTAGCGTAGGTTGTCGTGACCACCCTGGGGCCGWCGTTGACTGGTGTCAGCACGGTAGTTGACCGTGAAACAGTATTTTGTGTCGGAGTTTAAGATGAACGGGAAATGGTGTACAGTGAGAGTTAGGAGGAACGTAGGGTAGGGTGGTGCTCCTGGGAGTCGGACGCACCTTCTGGTGCTATCGTGGTGGCTAGAGGTGGTGGTTGGTGTAGGACTGGCCGGAAAGTCGCGTGTGTCAGGGAGGGTGAGTGTGTCATGTATAGAGGGAGTTAGGGGAGATGAATGGTACAGTTGTGATCCTAGTGGTGAGGGGGTGTTGTTGGCGGTGTTGGTTCGGTCAGGGTGGCTCTATGGTGGCGATGGTTGTCAAAAAACCGTAAAAAAGGGGAAGTTATGTGTTGTGTCGTGTAGGCACAGTGTGGTGTCGTGTGTATGGGTTTGGTGGTGTGGCTGGGTTCATTAGCATGAGGTGGTGAGGATGGTGGTGTCACCAGGTGTCAGTGTTGGCCACGGTGGTGTTGGGTTGGTGGAGGTGTTTGTGAGAGTATGTGTGTGTCGTGGGTTTGAGTAGTGGTTTGGGTGTGAGGTGGTGGGTGTTGAGGCAGGTAGTGAAGGTGGTTGGGTCGGTGGTAGCAAGGTGGGCAGGTTGGTGGTAGAAGTAGTTGTGGTGGTGGTCTGTGGTGGTGGCGGTGAGCATAGAAAAAGAGGGTGTTGGTCTTTGTTTGTTAGTTATTAGTTTGTGTGTTTGTGTTTTGTTAAGACGAGATTGTTTGGGTGTAATGAGCTTGTGTTGGGTTTGGGTAATAATTCGTAATTAGTTATTCAATTAATTATTTTACGTAATTAAGTCCGTTTCGTAATTTAAATAACTTATATAATTAATTAATTAATATTTCGTAACTAACTCGGGTTTTTGTATATCGTAATGTTATAAATAATAATATATATATTTATATAATTGTATGCGGGATGAGTTGTAATCGTAATTAATAAATATAATAATTAATAATAAATTACAAGTAAGGTATAGATAATTAATATTGAATAATTATTTGTTTAGGTGACAGAGTTTATTGACGGTGCTGTTTACCGTTGTTTGGATTATCTCATTTATTGGATTTCTTGCTTACGAGGTAGGAATTTCCTACTGAACTCGGATTTTATTATGTGAATGTACATTTAATTGTGACGGTTGACGAGATTACTGTTAATATTGTAAATGATTATTGGATGTGGAGTATATGTGGACGCTATGTCGTTGTCTGAGCCGTATGAGTAGATTGTTTTATATTATTGTTTGTTATTCCTGCTATGGTGAAGTGGTTGTGAGTTGAGCATAACACGGAGTGTGTTACTGCCAGTTGTGCATAGCAAGTGAATGCTACTGCCAGATAGTTGTGCATAGTAAGTGATTACTACTGCCAGTTGAGCATAATACTGCCAGGTGAGCATGGTACGCCGGTACTACTGCCAGTTGAGCATAGCACGGTGTCAAGGGGGTTGTGCTACTGCCAGTGACGTAAGTGAGTTGTACGGATGAGGTGATGAGAATTTTAAGGATTTTTATTTATGTAGTTGGATTAATATTGTTGTTTGGTAAATTCCTACTCAACCTTGTGGTTGACCGTGTATTCATGAACACCTGTGATAAACCAATGATTGGGGAGCAGTTTGATTGACAGGTTTTGAGTTAGCTTAGCTAGGAGCTGGATGGCGTGAGGCTATATGACGGAACTTAGAAGTCTAGATCACTTAGTTGGTCAATCACTTTATTTTATTTGTTCAGTTTGTTTCTGCGGCAGATGTTTGAATTAGTTAAGTTTGGCTGTAATTTGTACTAAGTAATTTAACGATATTTTAATTGAAGTACTTTGGTTTGTTTATCTTTGTTATTCACTACCTCGGGAAACCGAGATGGTAATAGTCTTATTTATTTGGGAATGTCTTTCTAAAGGCTCCTGAATAAATGGGGGGTGTTAGAGGTGATTTCGGTGGCATTGGAACGCTAAGAGAAAGATCTAGAATTTTCTGTGAAATATAAAAGACCCAAAAAAGACGGCATAACCTCGTAAAATGAGCCTAATGGTTGGGTTGTCGTATTAAGCTAAAATGAAATGCACATTTTGTAATGTAAACATAAGTTTACCCTAATAAAGTGAAATGAGACTAAATGTGAGACATAATCTCAACATATTATGACATACATACCTTTGGCAAGCATATTGCTTTTGACTCGGGATTTACGGTCTCGGGTTTCAGAGACGATTTTGACTCCGGACTCCGAATGCACTCTAATTACTGTTAAAACGACCGTATGGGAACGTAGATGACAATAATGGGGTTGACACGACTGTTTAGGCAATAATTTTTTGATGAATTAATGGAATGTCATATTATCGCTTCGTATATTGAACATGCGGTCCAATCATCACCGAGTGTTTGGCGAAGGGTGCAGAAATGAGGTATCTACATATATATGTGATTCTGGTGGATGTTGGAGGTTATTGGTGGAGTTGTGGCGGTGATACTTGTTATTGTGGAGACGTAAGGGGATTGGGAGACCGTCTTACGCTCGGGTCGCCTCTTGGAGTTTCCCACTCCAAGAGGTATGTGAACATTAATGGCTTGAATTATGGAGGGACGTGTATGGTCGAGACACGTCGTCTAGCAGAGGATCTGAGTCGCTCTCAGGCCCGGTACCACGGGTGTGTCCCGAGTACCTTTTTACGGGTTGCAGTCCGGCTGTTTTGGTGGGCGGTGTTGCGGTGCCGTCACCGAGTTATGGGTAACATGGGTGTGTCCCTAGTACCGGTGTGTTGGTTGTGGAGTGGTGATAAGTGGAGACTTATGTTTGTGCATTCACATTTGTATTGCATATTCATGTCTATTGTCTTTCGCGATTAATTGTATTATTGAAACTGACCGTGTGTGACTATATATAAATTATCACCTATTTTGGGGTGGCCTATGTCGATCCATATGATATTTCCGATCATATGGGGAGCAGTTTGCTTATAGATTGTGTTTGGTTGTTACGCGGGAGATGGGACGAGTTCCGAGCCTTGGAGTCGAGTTACATAGATGATGTAGTCGGTAGACGAGTTGTATAATGTATAGTCCACTTTTGTTATTCATTTATCATGTATGTATCCTAACTTGTCATTTATATTAAATGTTTTTTATTTGTACTTCCAATTTCACTGCCTCGGAAAACCGAGGTGGTAGCATCCTCCCATTACCTTGACCGGGTAAGAAGAGGGTGTTACATTTACCCTACTTCTTGTTAAAAGAATTGGTGTTCAATTTGAATTGAAAATAATTGTGTGTTTCGCCTAAATTTTTAAAGTGCTTTTATGCTAAAAAACACAAATTGGCTAAACACACTATAATTGAAAAACTTCAAACTAGTTTTTGAAAAGCTCAATGTTTTTCTCCTTAGATATAGAAGCACCAATTTGGTATTTGTACTTTTGAAAAAACACTGTTAAAAAATTAGGCCTGAAAAGTAGAAATTCATCTCCTATTTATTAAGAGAATAAAATTTCTCAAAAATTCACTCCAAAAGGAATATGATTAAATAAGGAAACAAGACATTAGTTTTTTTTAATTATTATCTTTTAATTAAGTTATAAACTCTTAATCACTAAAATATTTTTGAACTAAATTATTATCATTTAATTAAAATAAAACAAGATTGTTATAAATCTAAAAATTTTAATATGAAAAACCCATAACTGATATTATTAGTTTCGCATAAAAAAACTTAACACGTACTTCATTCGTATAAAAAAACTGTGAACTGAATTTATTAATTTCATGACAAAATAATTCACTAAAATTATTTAAAAAATTTATAAATTGAAATCATTAGTTTTATGGTAAAAATATTCATTAAAATACACATTTCATGACTTTATTCCATTCTTTTGATTAGTTTTCCATTTAAATTTTTTATTCTCATATTAAATATGAAAAATCAATGATTTGTCAATTTAATATCTATAAATAATATATTATAAATTAAATGATCTAGGTGTCATATTATATATTTGGCGTGAAGTGTTTAAGGAAAAGTAGTCTTAATTGTGAATAGCCAAAGAATGGTAAATCTATAATCCAACAATGGATCTAAATGTTATACAACTTATATAGTTAATATCAATTAACACAACGTTTTTGTTGCGATTTTATTATCGACACCGACGTAGACCAAGGTTTTGTGATGTGTCGTACTTTTATATGATTTTTACCCCTCTTTTAGCTCGTTTTTACTTGACATTATTGTTGGAGTATGTGTCCTCGACAATAATGCTATCACATCTTTAAATCTCATAATAAGAATATATGAGGGAAAGTATTTTTATGGTCAACTGATCCACATTAATCGGTAATG
>VHZZ01001202.1:113701-124153 GCA_009801015.1 Silene noctiflora | reverse complement strand
GGTTTCAATGTGAGTGGGTGAGGTATGAGTTTTTTTTTTGCATGCCTGAATAAATACACACTTTGAAAAGAGAAAAAGTTAATTTGGAAGAACAAAAGAAAAGGAGACATGCACAACTATAATGATTGTGACCAAATGCCTATTTTCCACTCAAAATACACGGTTCAAGGCACCTATAATGGGTCCATTTTGATTTTATAATTTGTCTCACAAATTAGTGCAAATGTTCTATTTTTTTATCATCTTTTATGATAAAATCGTTACCCAATTATTTCCGTCTTATTAAACTCATTATATGTATATGTACTCTACATATACATATAATACATACTAACACTAATCGCATTAGATAGTCAGTACTAATTTAGTAATTAACAATTAATTTCTAAAACCTGTATCAATTAATTCATTATTCAATTATCGCATAATTAAATAATAAATTCCGTCGGGCCGAGTTCCAAACTTGATCTCTCTAAATAACTAAATCGACTAATTTTTGAGTCAGTTTATCAAGGGACTAATTGTACTGTATCTCATACATTCGATTAGTTAATATTGAGGCTCGTTCCTATAGGTGTGACCAAAAGGGATCAGCTGAACTCCGCCGTCACACGACAGTAACGTTAAACCCTAGTTAGCCAACCGTTACCGATATACGTTGACCAGCTGACAAGTATTACCAATGAATATCCTGAGTGTATTCCTTAAATGAGATTTATTATGTATAAGCACTATTGTGGAGGACACCTATCCCAACCGTATATTCATCACACCTACATTATTTTTTAATGTAGGACAAATAATATACTGCGAAGTACACCATATTTTTCGCACCTAATTCGATATCTGACCCGATTTGATAATGAACAAATACTATACTATCTATTAATATCCGTAAGTTTTTTTTGATCATAATTAAAATATTTTTAAATGATATAAAACCTATACTCTACTGATAACATTTTTTACCACGAATCTGATAATATAATTTTCATAATTCTTTTTATGATACTTTCTTTGGCAAATAAAATGTTGTCAATGAGGGAAATAGCCCAAGCGATGTTTTTTTTATTTCATAAAAAAACATTTTGCTTTTCGAAATAGTCGCCACTAAATTTTTAATGGAATTTAGAAACCAAATTGTAGAGATTTAGGTTCGTGTGTTAGGATGTCAAATTAAATTCTTTTAATAAAACACCCAACCCCGGCCGTTACAATAATGGTCTCTACTAAATAAAACAACGGCTATTTGGCTATGTATCACATGCGAATATGCAATCATTGTTTTCAACCCTAAACATATGAATTTCATTCTATGTCGATTTAATGCGCATTTAACTTGTCAAGTTAATTTAGCATATGAATATTCATTTAACTATTCAAGTAAAAATAAACATCCAGAATGGGAATTAGAAGTAAACTTACTCTAGCGGCGCTGCATAAAATTGTTAGTTTATAGCAATAATTATAATAAAGCTAATTAGCAAACAATCGTAAAAAAACGCAAACAAATGAACCGAAACAATTCAAGGCCTTAGGCCGAACCAAACTAACGGCCAAATGGCCCTAAGGGGTTCATGCATAACTTATTCAAGGTCAATCGGATTCTATCATATGACATAATTAGACAAACAATTATAATGAATTAAATAAAAGCATACAAACTATTAAATCAAACAATAACACATGATTACAAAACATTCAATGGCAATCAACAATTGACAAATTCTGAGTTAAAAGGGGAAAGAGGCACACTGCCCAAGGGTGACATACGACCGAAATACATGACCCATATTGAAGTTCTAAACATGTGAATTCCTACGATAATTGCAACATATTATTATTACTTCATAATAAAAGCATGTGATTTGAAACAAATAAACCAATTAGATATTTTATCTAACCAAATCAAGCAATCTAAACATGTCATCATACAGGTTAGAAAATACACAAAGACAAAGTAGGTTAATTTTATTATCGAATTGCAAATCGTTAAAATCAAGTTAGAAAGGAAAAAAAAAACAAATTAATGAGGAGTATGAGACGCGCGGCTTTCGGCCCTAGGAGGTGTTTTTAGCTTCTTTTTCTGATCTTATTTTAGTCACCGAATGTTAATAAGATGGTGTTAAGCACGCGGTCTTATACTAGCGAGAATTTGGGTGATAGAAAAGATGGATTCACTAATTAAAGAGACTTGTCAATTTTATTTACAAATTAGGATATGTATGACCTACTAATTAACTCGGATAAATTTAAACTAAGTCATCGATTAGTCAACTTTATCAAATTATAAGTCCAATTTAGCCTACAAAAACGTGTTGGGCGAAATAGAAGGAGGAAAATTATAACTCGATTTCATCGATTTACAGCTCGAATTAAGTTCCATTAATAAATTGTCCTATTACGAACATGAGGATATGTAAATGAGAAGGGAAACGACCGACCAGTCTAGAGGCTTTCTTTCGCTACTCAAGTCAACGCGGGTGTTCATAATGGTACTTTAACTCATACTCGTAATTACACTAAGTTTCGATTTAACAAATAAAGTTAAACGATAATTAGACAATAAATAATACATGGTTAAACAAATTGCATAATTAAAATAAAACGAAAATAAAAAAGGGAGAACGAAGGTAGTTTTGGGCACCCTCAACTTACATTTATCATTGATCGATATCTTTGGATGGTAATCGATAGTAATTTTTGATTCCGAGGGGCCGTCGTCGACGAAAACAATTGAAATTGTAATCTGAAAAACACAATAAACACGTCCAGCACACCAACTTGAGCAGCGATCTTCAAATGCTGACCACGACTTCTTTTCTCAACGAAACCGAGATTGGAAAGATGTTTTTGAAACTAGAAAGATTTAATTTTACGAATATGTAAAGAGATCAGGGGATTGGAGATGATTTGAGAACAAAAAACGAGGTTGAAATCACTGCAGAAACACGAAAACAGAAAATTTTGCCCCTGTTTTCGTGCGTCTATCAAGAGTTCTCTCTAGGGTTTTTATAAGGTTTGAAATCTTCTAGGTACTAGGTAATTGGTAAGGATTTCTAAGTGGTGTTAATGATGTAGGTAGATGGGTATTTATAGGGATAGAAGTAGGTTTGAAGTAGGGTTTGTATGAGGTTGAGCAATCGGGTTTGTGGTTGTGTTTGAGTGCACTGTTTCTGCTATTTTCGAGTGGTTAGCTAGGGTTTGATGAGAGTTTTACTTGGTTATTAAGCTAAGGGAACGAGGGAAGGAAGTGGGTTGCGAAAACTGGCTCGAAAATCGAGTCAAAACGCCTCTGTTTTGGACGCCCAAAACAGAGTACACGGGTGGTGTTGAAACGGGTTTTTTTTGGTGCGGGTTTGGGTTGCGGCTTGGAGTAAGATGGGTAGTGGTTAGTGGGCTAAGTGTTGGTGGTTGTGTGGTCTAGGTGTTGGGGGTTTGGGTGGGCTAGGTGTTGGTTTTGGTGTCGAGGTGTACGTTGGACTTGGAATTAGGTTGGGTTATGGGGAATCGAACCTGGGTTGAGAGGTTGGATAGGTAGATGGGTTAGCCTACTCGAGATTCGTGCCAATTCGCAACGAAAACGAGCTTAAAAATCGAGCTAAAAACGAGCCCCAAATCGTATGATTAATCGAGTTTTCAACTCGTTTTAAACTTTTGAAATTCAATTTTTCAAATAAAAAAATCAAATAACATATTTCAAAATGATTTTTGAAATCAAATAAATATTTATTTTCAATAAAATAAATAAAATAAATTCAAATTAAATAAATAAAATGAATTTAAAACATCCACTTTAAATATCATTTAAATTAAATAAATGAATAAAACGTTTTAAAATATCATTAATAAAACGCTTTATCGACGACGTCCATTCTACATCATAAAATGAATTCAAATAACGACATGGTCAACTTAAATCATACATGTTGTCTTATCATCATCGGGTGTTTGACGGGATTTCTGTAAATGTCAGTATCGACAGATATGAGTATCTACAAAGCCCCCACTTTAACTGAGGCTTGGACAGGCGAAAGTCAAAGTATAGCCCAGGTCCAATGACCTAAGGATTCCGCGGGTCGTTTATAGTCCATTAGACTTACGTTGTAAGCTTGCCAACCATAAGAAGAGATCATACCTAAAACATTGTTCTGGATGTCTCTATCCATTTTCATTGGAGGGTGGGTTGAACCTTATCCTCAGGCGCCTACGTATCCGTTTGTGACGGAATCAAACCTGTATCGTAGTTCGGCATACATTGGCCTTGGCATTCTGCAGTCCGGGCCTAAAACGGAGCTTTCCAAAGGGAGGTTGTAGTTATACATTGGAGATACTTCTCCCATATTGTCACTTACTTAAGTTAACAGTTTTCATAATCATAGCCCACTTGAGCTTCGATTCTTCATCATCGGTGCCCAGCTTTGAGCAAAGTTACATCTTTGTTGGAGACTTCTCCGTTCGTCACCATAGTGGTCTTTGGAGACAAAGGCGACAGAGCCCCTAGTTGCATTGGGTAGTAAGTTAAAGCATATCCTGCTTAAACTTGGACATAACAAGCAACATATAATTTACGTAACATCATTTAGAAAATTTGGATGGGCCGAGGCCCGATCTTGAAACATTTGAAATGGGTCATCGACCCCACTTTTGCATATTACTTAGAACTGGGAATGGGTTTCTGACTCAATCATTTGAAGAAATGGGCTTCGCGCGGGTAAACATATTATTTAGAAAATGGGCTTCGCCCGGAATCAAAATTTTTGAAAAAAGTTTTTGAATTTTTGAAATTTTACTAACGGGGAGTTTTTCATATGATGCAGAGACATGTTTCGAGTTTCTGACTCGGGTATCTGACCTATAAATAGACATGGGTCGGGCATGACCCGCTACCTTTAAACAAAAAAGAACGAAAATCCGTAACTGTGTACGGGTTTTTATTCAAATATTGACTCGTTGGGGATAGAAATGTAGATTAGCCATTATGGCTCGCGAAACACAGCTAAAACGTGCAAACATAATTCAAACATTGACTTGTTGGGGGTAGAACTCTTCAACCATCGCTTTTGAATGGTCAACTTCTCGAGGGGAACCTCTAAAAACACTACTTGACGGACCTCTCAAACCATTGCTTCTGAATGGTTATCCTTTCGGGGATAAATCTCTTCAACCATCGCTTCTGAATGGTTGACTCCTCCACTGCTGGCACTGGCCTTAAAGGACACTGACCGAAATTAAAAACTCTACAACTGGCACTGAGCATTTTGCTACTATGACCCAACCTCAAACTACATCATCGTTAATTATTCCCTCGGAAACAACATATACACCATCACTCATCGTCCCACTTGGGAATGAAATCTTCATCATCGTCATTGCTATCGGGAACCGTCATCATTTACACCTCCGCCTTCTTTCTTTTCAGCGGGTTTTCATATCATTTTTGCCTCCGCCTTTTTTCTTTTCAGCGGGCTTTCTTATCATTTTGTCCTCCGCCTTCTTTCTTTTCAGTGGGCTTTCATTTCTTTTTTTACCTCCACATTCTTTCTTTTTAGCGGGCTAATTCATTTTTCGGTTCCCGACACAAATCCTCATCTATTTAGCAAATGGACCTGACATTCTGCATGGGAGACCATGTATATTTGCCAACATCATTAGATAGAACTCATTACAAGATTTGACAACAACTTATCGTGAATCTACATCTTCATCCTAGCCTAAACCAAGTACTAATACTGCCTCAACAAATGTGGCTTCATTTGGACTTTGGTGAAGAACCGTAAGAAACTGTTAAGATAACAACTTGGATGGTGGGTGGATTGAATCCCTTATTTTAATGGACTGCCTACCTATTCGCGTGGAGCGAAATCAAATCCAACGTAGTTCGATGAAGGTGCGAAAATAGTCATTTTGATTTGTGTGTACACACTCGAATGTTTCACCTGAAATATCATATAGTATCCTGTTCTAGCCTGTAAGCTACCGTCAAATCCCGTGTCTTGGGTTGGTGTAGGAGGCTGTGATTCTTTGGGATGTGGAGCTTGGTAATAAAAGGCTTGAATATTGGACCATCATTTTGAAGGTTTATTTTCTGGTGCTTAGGCCAATAGGTTATGACTTACATCGTGTTTGGAAATGGTGTCTCGGGTTTGACAAAACCTGAGCGCAAATGGGTTGATAGAAAAATGTGGGTTCAAATTTCCTTATTTGAATCCTAAAGGCTTGGTATAAAGCCATATGCAGGATGTTTCTTAACATTCCTGACTATTTCTCTATAACTATTAGGGATGGAAAGGTTTGCTACATCATGGTTTTGGGCTTTGCCCTTTGAACTTCAACTATCGGCATCATATATCTTACGGCTTCTGTAACTTCGACATTTAACCATAAGCATTTTCTTTTTTTCTCCTTTTTTTTTCTTTTTTTTTCTTCTTTTTTTTTCTTTTTTTTTTCTTTTTCTTTTTTCTTTTCTCTTTTTCTTTCGAAAAAACGCTTTCGGTTGCAACTAGATTCTGCTTGAAACCTTTGGGCTTCGCCAAACAGATCTGGTCACACCGACGTTCTTCTTCAAGCTAGGTTGGTTGTATCTCTTTCAGAGACGATTGTACTAGGAAACATCCAGGTTCATCGTAAGCTTATCTTGGGCATTGGTTCTAGGGAGGTTTTCTACCGCCATACATGGAATAGGTAAAGGAAACAGTCATTGGATCCTAAGGTACCTTACCATCTACAACAAGGTAAATTTCTAACTAGGAGGACTCTTCGAGTGTGTCGTGCATTTTAGATTGATGAACAAAAGTGGAACAGATCGAGAAAAGAACATGTAATACTTTTATTCGAATTGATAAACATTTAACAGACTCAAAGAGCGATATCTAGGACACCCCCTAGATCGCAGAACTAAGACTCGATTGCAAGAAGTGAAAGTCCTAGTCTCGAATTAGACTAAAAATAGAAAACGGACTCCGACTTGTAATCATCAAATCTCGTTCAAACATTTTTCTGTTAGGGACAAAAGAACTTTCTATTTGTAATGCTGAAGTTGTGTAATTTTATCTTTGCTTCTAATTCCAAATCCGACATCCTTTTTGCTGATCTGAACCACCACTGGTGCCAGGCTTTTGTTGCCTTGCTTACGGAAGTAGCATCCCAACCACATCTAGGTAGTATATATCCCACCATTAGATCCTCTGAAGATCCGACTTTTAAGCCGATGACTGTTTATCTACCCCGTGGACAATTATGGGTTCAGTTGGATTCCTAATGAAATCAAAATAGCGGGAGGCCAGCCTCTTTCTGTTTTCTTCTCTGTCTCGTTGCAGTTTCAGCTACTAATTTTTGAAGCTCCTTTCTCTTATTAGCTTATTCATCTCATGGGCATCCTTTCTTAGCTTCAAGATTTCATCTTGAGTATGCAAAACGACCGAACCTTTAAAAAGATAGACATCATCTTCATTGTTGCCCCAGATACCATTGATTTAATTCTCACTTCGGAGAATGTATGATGTGCTGTCGATACCAAAATCACTAAACTGAACTTCGTTCTTTGTGCCTCCAAGGTATTTTGAACAATTGATGAATTCCTTCCCTACATAGAAACCGTTGAGGTGTCATATGGGCCAGCTCAAATGGCTTATATCATTATTGTCTTCTACAAATATTGCATTCGCATGATTACCGAATGGGTTCGCTACATTATTGGGCTTGACAGTGGGAATCGGGAGCGTTCCGTTTTCGATCATATCTTGTATTTTATATTTGAGACGAAAACATTTTTCTGTTTCGTGCCCTTTCCCTTGATGATAAGCTCAATACACGTCTGGCTTGTACCATTTGTCTCGTTATTCCAACGGTGGTTCAGGAGTTAGGCATATGGGGTTCAGTTTCCCCTGGGCTATGAGCCTTTCTAGGGCATATGTATAGGTACACCCTATGTCAGTGAACACTCTTAGGCTACAGCGTTGTGGCCTTTTGGAAGCTTCTCCTGAAAAGCTAATAGCTTGGACATGATCATCATTAACGTATGCCTTTGATTTCGAGGAAGAAGCTCCAGGGTACCCTTTTGGCATAGCAGCTTCCATAGCACGGAGGTCATCTTTTATTTTCCTCTCGATTTGTGTTAGATCTTTGAATCTGCTAAAGTTTTGGTACTTTAGCTCATTACAGTAAACTGGTTGGATATTTTTCATGAATTTATCGACCATATCGACTTCATCGGGCTTTTTGGTTAGCTTCACACTTTCAGCGCGCCAAGGGGCTAAGAAATCAGTGAAGCCCTTTTACTCTATTTGGGTAATGACCTCGAGAGTTCTCATTGTTGCCTGGATCTCGGCATTATCAACATAATGTTGGAGTATATGTGTCCTCAACAGTAGTGCGATCACATATTTAAATCTCATAATAAGAATACATGAGGGATGATACATTATATAGTCAACTGATCAACATTTATCGGTAACGATTGGCTGACTAGAGTTTGACGTTACTGTCATTTCACGGTGGTGATCAGTTGATCCCTTGAGGTTACACCTATAGGATGGAACCTAAATTTTTAACTGATCAAATGTATTTGATACAGGTTGATCAGTCCCTTATATTTATATATGTATATTTAGTTGTGTGAGTTTGTTGAAGTCGAGTTTAGTACTCGAGTCAACACAAGTTTATTATTCAAATTATGCAATAATTGACTAATGAAATTGTATATCTTATTATAATGTGATTAAGTAAGATTTAATTTAATGATTAAAACGTTAATTCGTTAAATTTATCAAGGTTTTGTATTTTTAGAGGTAGAGGTTATTTGTTGATTATATTTACAAAGGGTTGTAAATTAATTTAATTGGACATTATAGGACTCATTATATTTTAATATAACGACATAATTATCACTTAACAGTTAAGTTTATATTAATTATTAGTTTATATTATATAATTGTTATATGATCAAACTAATACTTATTTATATAAGATAAATAAGCATATGATTCTTATATTTGTGTGACAAACATTACAAAATCAAAATGATCCATTTTATGCTCATGTTGACTGAAATATGTATGTTGTTGGACAGCATTTTTATTTTGTATTTTGTTTTATAATCAACTTGCATGTAATCATCACACTAGTTGCATGCTTATGACAATAACCTACCCTAATGTAATCATACCTATTTTTGCATTCAAAATAAAATAAGAAAAAGTAATAGCCCACTAGTGCACCTAGGGTGCCGGTTTTGGGGACTCTTAAAGGGATATTTTGTTGCTCATTTTTGCTAATTCTTGTCTAGTGCAAACATCTCTCAAGAACACACTCACAACTATATTATTATTATCTAATTACTAAAGTAGTACGAAAATAATATTAAGGGATTTAATTTCTAATTATATCTAGTTAATATTACTAGAAATATTTTGGGTGAAATCTTGGGTGCAATCAAAAGGGGAGTTTCTAATTTGAAACTTGGAGGATCATCCTTATATTCATAGCTCAAGAACAAGGTTGGAAGGAGTCCTTCMTTGTGCCCATATTTTCCTATATTCTATTGTAAGGAAAACATTGTTTTCTCTCTTTATTCTTATACTAGTATGGATCCCGCGCATACACGCGCGGTATTTATAGGTCATTTAGTTTATAATGCATTATTTATATATTTAAAATTAATATTATTAATAATTTTTCATATTTTAATATGAGGATAAAAAATTGAAATGGTATCAAAAAACTGATTAAAGTAATGAAATGTATATTTTAATAAAAACAATTATCAGAAAACTAATGATTTCAATTTATAAATTTTGTCAAATAATTTTATAAATTTTTTTGTCACGAAATTAATAATATCAGTTCATGAGTTTTTTTAATACGAATTAAGTACGTGGTAATTTTTTTATACAAAACTAAAAATATCAATTTATTGGTTTTTCATATACGAATTTTTAAATTTATACCAATTTTCTTTTATTTTTTAATTAAAATATTATAATGATTAAAGATTATATTTTAATTAAAGATAATAGATTAGTAAAAACATAATCTTATTTCCTTATTTAAACAAATTCCTTTTGAAGGGAAAATGATTGGGAACTTTTATTCTCTTAGTAGTAAGAGAGATTTTGTTTGCATGCAACTAGATTTTCATCATCTAATTTAACAAGTAACTTAGATCTATATTATAAGAGTTTAATAAGAGGGTTAAAGAACGTAACAATTGGTATCAGAGCTTTGGTTGTTGCATGCAAATCGTTTTATGGTTTTTACGAGTTATTAAGATGACTAAAATAGAAACCGGAAAATTTGTGGAAGTATGAGATATGCACAAAATTTTTGATTCATGTATACATTCTGGTCCTTAAATGGGTAGGTCATTTTAGATGGTTTATGGAAGTTTATTGCTCATATCTATGTTTTTTAGTATAATAATAACATTTTAGTGAGTAAAATGGTGGTTTATTA
>VHZZ01001201.1:84755-96940 GCA_009801015.1 Silene noctiflora | reverse complement strand
CGTCAATACCTGCTAAACCAACTGCTCACCATCCCCGAATGGATCACCACAGTTTTTAAAACAAATACGGGGTCAGTCAACTGAACAACTATATATAGTAAGTAATGTAAACAAACGGAACAAACATCACACCTCCACCATCACCACACCACACACACACACCACGCATAAAGTAACCGACTACACACCAAAGTGTGTAGCCCTGCCAGTGGGGACCGCAGCCACACCACCTAACCACCCACAATACCCAAGTCCCTAAATGTGCACATCCCTCCTACGCTAAGAGAACGCAGGAGGTGAACAATGGGGGTGAGACCACCTCTCACAACGGCGCCCAAAATCACAATACCGATCACATCTCAATCATACCCAACACCAATATCCACCACCAACACCGCCATCACAACATCGTCATAATCATAGAATCACATCACACTACATATCACAAGAGTCACATTAACACAGTATACAGTTCTACAATCAACTGAGTAGGGAAACCTTACCTCAAAAAGCAAATCTGGACACAAGCAGTAGATCAGAATGCATCATCTACAAAATCTCCTCCTATAATGAATCAATAAATCACATAAGGCACAAATCCCCCAAAAACTCCCAAATCGGAAATTAGGGTTACATGTGATAGACTAAAAGACTCAATTAAAGACTTGCCCTGACGATTACGGTCTTATGGTGCGTCAAAACCCCAAAAAATGATAAAGATGCGCCGTGGAATGAAGAATTAGAAGGAGAAGCAGTTTTCGATGCTTAGGTTTTTGTTTTAAAAGTGAATAAACGATTTACTGCTTCTCGTTCTAATATATATAATTTCCGCCAAAATCCTGACACAAACCGGACACTCGGTTGAGTACACGACACTCGACCGAGTACGCGAAACTTGACCGAGTGCAATGCACTCGATCGAGTACACGCCACTCGACCGAGTGCTCCGCACTCGTCCGAGTCCCCAAATCCCAGAACCCATGACAGACCAACCCACATGGGCACTCGGTCGAGTACCATGTACTCTGTCGAGTGTCCCAATACTAAAAATCACGAGTATTACAGTTTTATTTTGAGTCATAGGCTATGTCCTTACGTTTGTCTTGGGTCTTAAAGCATTCTTGTACATATGTGTTGATCTTGATGCGTAAGTTACTGGATCCTATGGCGTGGAGAGTACCACCTTCTGATGGGTATGAGAATAGTGGGGAGGACATGTGGTTATACGTGGTTGTGATGGATAGTGGAAAGAGGAAGTGAAGTTGATGAGTTTAATGAGGCAAGGAGCTTATTTTGTGAGGTATGGTGAGTGATATAGTCGTGGGCTTGAGTAATGTAGTGATAAACGAATATGGTCGAGTCGTGTTGTGAGTGGTAATGTAAGTCCGAGGAATGCGAGAATAAAAATTTTGAAATGGGGGATTTAAATTGCGGTAAATCGGGATATATGGGGATTTCTGGTAAGAGACGATTATGACTTGTTGGTTGAGGATGTAATACATCGGATTCGTGACCTTTGGCTACTCGGCCGATTTTGTTGAGGACTCGAGCGAGTGTGACAGCACTCGGTCGAGTGAGGCATACTCGATCAAGTGTCTTGCACTCGGTCGAGTGTGTCTTACTCGGTCGAGTGTCCCATACTCGACCGAGTGTCCGGTTCATTACGGGTTTTTACGCGGTTTGATATAAAATAAAACGTGAGGCAGCGTTTTATGTCTTTTCATTTTAAAACATTCTCAAATCAGTTTTTCATATACAAAGCAACGTAGACTGCTCACTTATACTTTGTATCGATCCGGAGGCGTTAGTTCATCTTTACTTGGGGATTCTCACACCTTTGTTCTTGTAATCGTTTGGGTAAGTCCTTGACCTAGTTTTTATGGTTTTGTTCATACGTTAGTGAAACCCTAATTTGGGTATTTGGGGGTTTTGGGATTTGATTGCCTTTATTTATTGTGTTGATTCGTTAATTATATAATAGGAGGAGACTTCGTAGAAGAAGCCTTTTGATTCTTTGCTGTGCATAGTGGAATTGTTTATCAGGTAGAGTTTCTCTACTCAGTTGGCTGTGGAATAGTATATGTATTGATGTGACAATCTTTGTTACTGTTTTCTGATATTCATGATATGATTGCTATATGGATGTGATTGTTGGAGTTTGGAGATTGTATTGTGTGCCATTGTAAGAGATGGTTTCACCCCCATTGTTCGCCTCTTGCGTTCTCTCGGCGCAAGGGGGTGTGCACATTAATGGATTGGGTTCGCTCTTGTGTGAGCAGGGATTTTGGTGGTAAGTCTGCGGTCCCTGCTGCCGGCGTGGATTACGTGTAGCGATGGGTAATCTGGGAGAGCTACACCTCGGTGTGTAGTCAGTTATTGGTTACTATGGAGTTTGGAGGAGAAGGTTCTGTTTACATTGGATGTTCATTATATGTTATGCTATGTATATTATTGTACGGTTGACTGGCCCCGTTTTTTGTTTTCAAAACTGTGGTGATCCATTCGGGGATAGTGAGCAGTTAGCTTAGCAGGTGATGATAATCATTGTTGTCGATGTTGCCGCGGGACTGGGCATGGACAGTCATCGCCAGTTGTAGTTGTTTTAGATTCCGCACACTTTAGATACTTTTGATAATACAGTTTTGAGTTGGTTATATTTATATTTTGGAGACATGGAATCAGTATTTAATCTTTACCTTTAAATTATGTTTCATTATGGTTTCTGTGATGTGCACTACCTCGGGTAACTGAGATGGTAGCACCCTTATATCTTGAGGTAGTCGTTGGTAAGGTGCCTCGAGGTATGGGGGTGTTACAAAGTGGTATCATAGCAACGATTTTGGAACCTAAAACCTATTAACCAAGGAACTTAGGGTGTCTAAATAAAATGAACCCGGGTAGGAGTTGGTTAGGGCTACCGAAAAGGCTAGGGAGATGTCTTAAAGCCGCATAAATGCCTTCATAACTTCTAATTGGCCACGGTGGGGTGTCAAGGGTCGTTGTGTATTCGTATGTTTTCTATGTGTTTCATATGCTTCTATTTGTTTCATATATATGCTGAATTTATGTGTATGAGGTGTATGGAGAAATGTGAAGTATATATATGTGATGAATTGTGGAGTATGATGGATGACATATTGATATGAGCTAGGAATATACTAAGGTTATGTGTGATTTGTAAGCATGGGGGTAGTACGCAAGTGGCATGACTCGATCGAGTGAGGAGGACTCGACCGAGTATGGGCAACTCGACCGAGCCCCTGGCACTCGACCGAGTGGATAGATTGGTGTTTTGAGGCAGAATCTCTGTAAGTTTTTGACTCGCCCGAGTACCTCACGTACTCGACCGAGTGTGTTTTCTGGGTAATTCTGGTCAGATTCTGGATTAGTTGAACTCGACCGAGTACATATGCGACTCGACTAAGTTATGTATACTCGACCGAGTGCCTTGAGTACTCGACCGAGTGTTTATGGGAGGAACATATCCTCGTTTAGAGTCGTAGGCTATGTGCTTACAACTGTTTTTCTTACATAGTTAACGATGCCTCCCAGGAGATCAACTGCATACTTGAAAGCTTCAGATATGACACTTAATGAGGTGACTCGTATGATAGAACAATAGGAGGCTCTTAAGGCAATGGCTAAGGCTAAAGAGAAGGTAGTGGATGCCACCAAGATGAGCAACACTATCTCTCGCTTCAACCCTACGACATATGAGGGAACGGGGGCGCCGAATCTGTTCGACAACTGGCATAGGGAAATGGAAAGTGTTCTGGAAGTGGTCAACTGTCCGGAAGAGATGAAGGTAGAGAAAGCTGCATTCTACCTGAGGGATGATGCTGGAGTATAGTGGAATCGGGAGAAGGAAGCTGCGAGGGAGTACTACAAGGGCTTGGGGGAACCTGTTATCCCTTGGGCTGAGTTCAAAAAGGCGATGATGCACTAGTTCGTTCCTGAGCATGTTCGAAACAAGTTAAGGGCTAATTTTGACTCTTTCTGGATGACTGAAGGGATGACCGTGGCAGAGTACTACCGCAAGTTCAGTGAGTTGGCTCGTTATGTGCATAACATGGAGATAAACCAGCTGAGCTTAGCTATTCGCTCCGAGAAGGGGTTATCGGTGAAGGTACTAGAGAGGTTGACTTCTGGGGTCCTTACGGACTTGAAGGAAATGTGTGAGAGAGATGAGAATGCATAGAGGTTAGCGGATATGACGAAAGAGGCTAAGGAGAAAGGGAGTGAGAAGAGGAAGGCTGAGAGTGAAGGCACAGGAACTTCGGGGTTTAAGAGAGGTAACTACAACTAGGGAAGGGCTTCCTCTATTGGCTTCAGTTTTGGTGGGGCTTCGTCGTTTGGAGGCCGGAGTGGTAAGAGTTTCAGTGGTGGATCTGGGTTAACATGCTACAAATGTGGTGGCACGGGCTACAAGAGACATGAGTGTACCAGTCTTGGCGAGAATGACTTCCTGGAACAGCGCAGAGATGGGTTTTCTCAAGGACCGGGTCAGAGTATGGCTAGTAGTAGACCAACTGGATCATTGCATAGCCAGGGAAGTCAAGGCAAAGCTGGTAACTTCAACCGCAACAACAGTTGGAATTACTAGAGGCATAACGGAAATAGGAACCAGAACTCGGATGCTAAGTCGACTGCATCGGCCAGCACGGTGCAGGGTAGAGGCCAGAAGAACGGTGGAAAACTGGTCATGATGGATAACCAAGCAGCAGAGGATGATGCGCAAGTACTTACCGGTACTTTCCTTGTTAATAACACTCCTTCTTTTGTTTTATTTGACTCGGGGGCGACCCATTTGTTTGTATCTAGAGGTCATGTTAAGGCTATGGGTTTGGGAAAGTATGAGTCTGTAAGGGATGAAGTCTTTATATTTTCGGGAGAGTCTGTATCTTGTGGGAAGTTGTATAAGGGGGTGTCTATGGTGGTTGGACAAGTGAACTTCCAAGTTGATTTTTTTGAGTTTCCTATGGATGGGTTTGAGGTCATATTCGGGATGGATTGGTTGGGGAGGTATAGTGCTACAATAGACCGTCACCAGAAGAAGGTCTCTTTAAAAGGGCCTAAGGGAGTTAGAATGTCTTACCATGGGTTTGTGACCAAACCCAAAGTAAATATCATTGCAGCAGTGACGTTGAAGTGTTACCTGAGGAAGGGCTATCATATGATCTTATGCCACGTGAAAGATAGTAGGATATATGAGCCATCAGCTATGGAGATACCTGTGGTGGGTGGGTTCGGGGACGTTTTTCCAGATGAGATACCGGGGTTACCACCGAAGAGGGATATCGATTTCAGTGTGGAGTTGAAGTCGAGGACGGGACCCATATCTAAGGCCCCGTACAGTATGGGTCCTAAGGAGCTTGCAGAATTGATGAAATAATTGGATGAGTTGATCGAGAAGGGGTACATTAGACCTAGTATATCACCTTGGGGTGCTCCAATTGTATTTGAGAAGAAGAAGGATGGCAGCTTGAGGTTGTGCATTGACTACATGGAGTTGATCCATGTGACGGTAAAGAACAGGTATCCTTTACCGAGAATTGATGATCTTTTTTACCAGTTGAGTGGGGCTGGGGTGTTTTCTACAATTGATCTGAGGTCGGGGTACCATCAGCTGAGGATCCGGGATGAGGACATACCAAAAACAGCTTTTCGATCGAGGTATGATCATTATGAGTATGTGGTTATGCCGTTCGGGTTGACTAATGCACCAGCAGGTTTCATGGACTTAATGAACCGGGTTTTCAGTCACTTCTTGGATCAGTTTGTGGTGGTCTTCATCGACGATATTATAGTCTATTCCAAAACTATAGAGGAGCATGAGGAGCATCTGAGACTGGTATTGCAAACCTTGCGCGATAACCAGTTGTATGCTAAGTTGTCTAAGTGTAATTTTGGCTTGAGAAGGTGGCCTTTCTGAGCCATATGATCTCTAAAGATGGGATAGTTGTGGATCCTACCAAGATTGAGGCGGTGCCTAACTGGGAAGCACCGAAGAATGTGGTCGAGGTACGGAGTGTCTTGGGTCTCGCTGGATACTACAGGAGGTTCGTAAAGGATTTCTCGAAGATAGCTCGACCTATGACAGATTTGATGAGGAAGGAGAACAAGTTTTGCTGGGATAAGAGTTGTGAGACGACGTTCCAGTCCTTAAAGGATCGTTTGACTACAGCTCCTGTCTTAGCTTTGCCAGAGGGGAGTGAGAATTTTGAGGTTTACACAGATACTTTAAAGAATGGGTTGGGTTGTGTGCTGATGCAGATCGTGAAGGTTATTTCTTATACTTCGAGATAGCTCAAGACTTATGAGGATAACTATCGTACTCACGACCTAGAGTTGGGTGTTGTGGTTTTTGCTTTGAAGATTTGGAGGCACTACATTTATGGGGCGACTTTTAAAGTGTTTTCAGATCATAAAAGTTTGAAGTACATTTACACCCAAAAAAGGAGCTTAATATGCATCATAGGAGGTGAATGGAGCTTATTAATGACTATGATATGGAGATTATCTATCACGAAGGGAAAGCTAATGTTGTTGTTGATGTATGGAGTCGGAAGAGTGTGCATTACTTATGTACAGCTATGTCTCTTATGCGACTTAAGGAAGAGGTAAATGGGATGGGGATTCACATGATTCGTATGGGAGATGTTTTTGGGGACTTGACAGTGGAACCTGAACTCTATGAGAAAATCAAGAGTAAGCAAGCTGACGATCCTAAGATCCGAGAGTGGAGTGATGGGGTGGAAAAGGGAACTGTCTCGAGGTTTTCTGTTCATGCGGATGGGAGTGTTCGTTTTGATGGGAGATGGTGTGTACCTAACGACGTTGATCTAAGGAAGATGATCATGACTGAGGCTCATTGCACTCCATATTCAGTGCATCTAGGTGGTGATAAACTTTACAAGGATTTAAAGAAGACTTTTTGGTGGCCTGGGATAAAAAGGGAGACTGCATAGTTCGTGGCTAGATGTTTGACCTGTCAAAGGGTCAAAGGGGAGCTGCGAAGACCGCAAGGTAAGAGTCAGTCGCTTGAGGTACCTGAGTGGAAGTGGGAATCCATTTCTATGGATTTCATTGTAGGGTTGTCGAGGACTCAGCACGACAACAATATGATTTGGGTGATTGTGGATCGACTGACGAAGTCGGCTCACTTCATACCAATGAAATATACCTGGAGCAAGTTGCAGTTAACCAATGGGTAGAGGAATAATGTGGTCCGGTTACATGGTCTACCGAAGGATATAGTGTGTCACATCGAGATGCATGGTTTATAACTATGTTTTGGCAGGAGTTGCAGGAATTGATGGGTACTACACTAAAGATGAGTACAGCCTTTCATCCTGCAACGATGGGAAAACTGAGCGGACTATCAAGACTTTGGAGGATATGCTGAGAGCTTGTGTTATGGAATTTGGGGGTAGCTGGGAGGATAGATTGGACTTGATCGAATTTTCCTATTACAGCAGTTTCCACACCATTATCGGGATGGCACCGTTTGAGGCTCTTTATGGGAGGAGATACAGGAGTCCTATTTGTTGGGATGACAGTGCTGAGGCTGTGGTTTTAGGACCACAAATGGTGAAGGACATGATTGAGCAGGTACGGTTGATTAGAAAAAAAGATGAAAGGAGCTCAACACCGGCAAAATATCTATGCCGACTTACATCGGAGAGACATCGAGTTCCAGGTGGGTTATAAGGTTCTCTTGAAAGTGTCACCTATGCGGTGTGTTATGCGTTTTGGCAAAAGAGATAAGCTGAGCCAGAAGTTTATAGGTCCTTATGAGATTTTGGACCAGATTGGTGAGGTAGCTTCTCATTTGGCGTTGCCACCTGCGTTGGATCGAGTGCATAATGTCTTTCATGTGTCTCAACTCCGGAAGTAAGTGAGTGATCCTTCTCATGTGCTAAAGGTTGAGAACATTGAGTTGGATGAGTCTTTGACTTACTTAGAGGTACCAATGGAAATCCTGGACCGTAAGGTGCGAAAGACTAGGAATGGTGAAACGGTGTTGCTGAAGGTGTTATGCACCAATCATAATGTCGAAGAAGAAACTTTGGAAGCGGAGGAAGCGTTGAAGGAGTGATATCCGCATCTCTTTGATCAGGTATGGTTGGTCACAGGGACGTAACCTTATTCTTTTTAAGGGGGTAGGAGATGATCGCATGCGTTTTGAGATGATTTTGAGTCAGTTTTCATATATGTTTCAGGATGGTTTGGTTATGGTTGAGTATGTTTTAGCTTTGGGCACTACTACAAAACACTAAATAGACATCGGGCTTTTTTAGCAATGGACATCAGATTCACAACCGATGTTAAGTTGAGTGATGTCCTTATAAGACCAATAGACATGGGACTTAAGTCTGATGTCCATTGATAAATAGACATGGGACTTTGTAAAAAAATATGATGTCTATATGACATATAAACATCAGATTTTTTGAAGGTCTCATGTCCATTTCTTGCCATGGGCATCAGATATCTAAACAGTTTGATGTCTATTCTAAAATATAAACATCGGTTTTTTATAAAAATCTGATGTCTATAATTATTAATTTTTATTAAAAAAAAAATATATTACTATATTATTGCCAAACCCATTACTGCTACATGTGATCACAAATGCAAAAGATGATTCAATAATCAACAAATATGTTTATAATCAATCGATTATCCGAAGTCAATTACCAAAACATCTACATAGTATGATACAAATTTATTAAGAAAACTATCCTATCAACAAAAATAGAAACCAAGTTATAACATAACTTGATGTAAAAAAAGGTCGGCCAAATGGAAGCAATTAGTACTCCTGTTTTGTATAGTAGATCTTCGTTAGCAAATAAATCGGCATACCCCTCCCATAAGCCTTACTGCCTTAACCTGTCCAAATTATGAAGGTAATTAGAATTCCTGAGACACTAATAGGAAATATGAATGGATGTACAAAAGAATAAAACTTGTTGACATAATTAGGATTAGGATCAAGAGCATACAGTTCAGTTATAATACGGATGAACCATTTATTAAAAGCTCAAACATGTCATCTAATTCAACATCACATCCTGCGATTCAATTCCACAATATTAGAGAAATGAAAAAAATTTGGCCTAAGATAGCACACAGAGGACAATAACCATAATTAGACTTAATTAATGTCATGGTAATGGCAGAATAACATTTATAATCTTTAATGAATCTAAGTCGCCAGACATCTGTTATAAACAACTCACCTACGATGGAGCCCAGAGCTTCAACAACTTCAAATATACCTATTGAATGCTCAGCAACACTACTGCTATCCAACCAAAGGAATTAATCTGTTCTCCCTTCATTGAACAAGAGGTTAAGGATTAATAAACTAGGATTATGACCAGGTTTCCTAAGCACTCAGGAGGTAGTCTCATAGACCATAATTACTGAACCGAAGTCCAAAGTCAAGAGCCTATATGGCCAATACTTGGCCTAAGACAGCATTTGATTAATTAATCCAAAGAAGACTTGGAATACTCAAATTAGAATCAGCCAATTGATACAAATGAATTGTCTAAAATGGACATTTATGTTCAAAAATAGTACAATTGTCGGATTATGCACGCTTCCGTTATGGTACAGTGACATTAGGGGCTTGCGGTTATTGATCATGTTATGTGTTCATATAACGAAATTCATGTTTACAATATGACATATTGTACGACTGCTAGAGTATATAACAAACCTTGTGGCGTAATAAAGCATTGTTATGCCCAGGGAAGATATGGAACACTATGGGTTTATCCTCTAATACTGACAACTTCGGAGAACTAGATTCTAAATGGGTAATCATTTCCTATCGAACTGACAACTTCTCTGGCCAGTAAAAACACAAAAATTAAATCTTGGATTACTTGAAAGCCAGTTGAGATCAATTCCACTATTACCAATGACAATTTCAGTTGAGAACATTCTGCTAAATTGAACATACATCACAGTAACCCAGTTAAACTAATATCACAGCAAACTTCAGAAAGAGAATTAAGCATTTAAAATCACCCAAGTCGTTGGAACGCATATCAGTAACGTCAAATTAAATTTGATATCTTGATGAATGATAAGAGTCCATTCCAAATCCATTTATGAATTCAATCAAACACAAGTTGAATGTAGATTCAAGCTTTCGTCCAAAATGGAACTCAATGTAAATAATGCCGAAAAAACCAAGTATTTCAAACAAGAATATGTCAAAACTTAAAAGGTATTGTCAGAATTAGTAACAAAAAAAGTAAAGAGAAATCAAATAATTAAGTAAAGAAACCTCGGATGATAAAAGGGGAAAAAGGGACCTGGAGTTGTCCATTGGGAAAGGACCGTGTTGAACATTTTAGGTGACATTAGTTTTTTGAGCCATCATCGACGGAGAAATACCCTAAATCAATCAATGATAATAATAATTATTAGAGTTTGAGTATAAAACCCTAGATCGACCACGGCGATGAGTATAAAAAGGGGGAATAATGAAACATATGAAGTATTAAGGGTAATAGGCGAAAGGAAGAGAAGAAGAACCATTGAATAATGGAGGTCGACCATGGCGATGAGTACGAACAGTCCCCTTTCTTTCATATGGAGTCTATCCCTTCCCTTGACTTTGTAAGTATACCAAAATATAAGGTTCACCCTAATCAAAACCCAATTTCATCAAAACTAGGGTTTCACTTTCCCAAAAATTCAACAACTTCATCAAAACAAAATCAAATAATTAATCAAAAGATAAGATTAATATAAAAATAAATCATATTAATAATGAAATCAATAAAGAAATTTAGAAAAAAAAGGATGGAGAAGAAATAAACCTGTTGAAATGGGAAAGGGTAAATGTGGGGATGAACGACTGCGGTTGACGCCGATGAAGAAGTCAGCGGTGGACTATTTTCACATGGTGAATAGTATTAGTCGAGAGTGCTCGGTTTGGGAGTGAGAGAGTGCTGGAGTTAGGAGAAGAAGTTGTAGTGAATAAGCGAGTAATGTGATGGTTAGGATACTGAGTGCTTTTTAGTCTATTTTGCATGAATTAAAAGGACATCTGATATTATAATGTACGATGTCCTATTTAAAGCCGGTTTTGATGGACATCAGTTTCATTAAAAGGCTGATGCATATTAAATCAAATACACCTCGGGTTTTTCTAAAACTCTGATGTCTATAATTTATACATCTGTTTTTTAAAATATCTGATGTCCATTTACTGATGTCTATTGGGATTTTTGTAGTAGTGGGGTCAGCTTTTGGGTCGTTTTTTTTTATCAGGTATGGGTTTGACCTTCGGGGACGAAGTTCGTTTTAAGGAGAGAAGACTGTAATACATCAGATTTGTGACCTCTGGCTACTCGGCCGAATGGGGGCTACTCGACCGAGTAGCTAGTTGGGATGATATGTCAGCTTCTGTTTGTTTAGGACTCGAGCGAGTGTGATAGCACTCAGTCGAGTGAGGCGTACTCGATCGAGTGTCCTGCATTCGGTCGAGTGTGTCTTACTCGGTCGAGTGTCCCATTCTGGTTACTATGGAGTTTAGAGGAGGAGGTTCTGTTTACATTGGATGTTCATTATATGTTATGCTATGTATATTATTGCATGGTTGGCTGACCCCGTTTCTGTTTTCAAAACCGTGGTGATCCATTAAGGGATGGTGAATAGTTGGCTTAGCAGGTGATGATGATCATTGTTGTCGATGTTGCCACGGGACTGGGCATGGATAAAATCATTTCCAGTTGTAGTTGTTTAGCTTCCGCACACTTTAGATACTTTTGATAATACAGTTTTGAGTTGGTTGTATTCATATTTTGGAGACATGTAATCAGTATGTAATCTTTACCTTTAAATTATGTTTCATTATGGTTTTTGTGATGTGCACTACCTCGGGTAACCGAGATGGTAGCACCTATATGTCTTGAGGTAGTCCTTGGTAATATGCCTTGAGGTATGGGGGTGTTATAGAGGATATGTGTAATGGAAGGTCGTGATACAAAATGGAAAAGAATTGTGTTTAGTGAGCTTAGACAGATGGATGCCGCAATGTGGGTTTGTATGTAGTGGTTGTGTTTGGGAATTTAGATTATTAAGAGGTGAGCCCAGTGTGTAGTTCATGTTAAAGAAAAGTGTCCCCGACAATAATGCGATCACAAATTGTCGATCAT